>KN485313.1:0-19701 GCA_000787095.1 Periophthalmodon schlosseri | reverse complement strand
TTCCCTCATTGTATTTCCTTTAAAGCGGTTATGATGTGTGGCCTGTTTTCACATGACACAGTTTTTCTGGTGCAGACCTGGGCATGTGATCTAAAGCTCTGTCCAATATCAAGTCATACAGTATCACTATACCTTAAACATTTCATCGTTCATACAAAGCATTTTGGAGAGGTTCCTTTTAAGGCTTTGTTCACTCGTCTGTCTGACCTGCTGGACCCAGACTGTAAACGTCAGCGTCTGAGCCCCCTCCCAGGAACCGTCTACTCACTTCAAACTCAGGGGTATTCTGTCCAGATAAAAATAGCTAAAACATGAGCCAGGCATGCCAACATCTGGATGACTGCTCACTCATTTGCACAATTATTCATTCATGTGTCAAAACAAATATTTAGCAGAACAGCAAATGCTGATAACATTATACAAATAGCTGTAGAGTATTTCTATGAAAGCACTTTGTTAAAAGGTCAGTAAGAGGCTAAGGATTTCCTGTTAAATCAATATTAATCAATAATTATTATTTTTTATTAAATTTGGCCCACATGACGTGTAGCTAAAAATATGGTACTTCTAGGACTTCTGGATGGATCTTTACAGACAAGAAAGGCAGTTTCATCCAAACCACAAAACATATTGTTACAAAATTATTAAAAAAAAAAAAAAAGTTTAATCGATTTCACAATCCACTTACATCACATTATTGTAATGATATAAAGGGACTGTGACTCTGGAAACAGAGCAATACAGGTTCAATATACGCATCTTGGGACAAAATCAGAGTCATTGAGTGCTTTGAGATTTTTCCTCTCTGTTGTACGAACACCGTTGCATTCATCTTAATTCTTCTGGAAAAATAAATGATTGTAGCATGTGTGTGTTGTCACAATTCTAAAATGTCAGACTTAATTTCAATACTAAGATAAATTCTCCATATTTATTCAGAAAAGGCCAAATTTGACCCCATTTGTGGGTTTTTTTGTCTCAATACTTGTTCTAGTATCTAGTTATTTTTATAATTTTTTTTTTTATACCAATTAGTATCTGAGTTTCAATTATTTTGACAATTCTAATATCCATGATAAAACATATTATTCTTTGGAGCAATTAAACAAACATAGGGACATAAAAAATATTTGGAGAATGATCTGTTGAAGCAATTCCATCCAAGACATGAAGCAACTCTTTTACAACAATGCCGACTATGCAAAGCTTGGGTGTGTTCAGACCAGGTGCTGGAAGTGTTTAGTTATCTGGGCTCAACAGCTGTTCAGTAATCTTTACCACATCTGATCTGAATGACAATATTGACACACCAGCAGCTGCTTTGGTGTCCCAGGATCAAGTAGGAACAGTGGATTAGTTTGTTAAAGATACAACGCCAGGCTGGAGAGGGGGGATCACACATTCACGGCACATTCTAGGCTTGGTGCAAAGTCAAAATAAGCAGCATGGCATCAATTTGATCTGCCCTTTCTATGTTATTAAATCAAAATGGTGGATTTATTTGCAGTAAATGGGTTCTGAAAGAAAATCCACCAGCTATGCTTTCATCCATGTTGGTGTTGGATTGGAAGATGCATGTATGCCTAAACCAAACCACAGAAAAAGACTGACTTTGAATTTGTCAAAAGCAAGCAATTTTTCCTTCTCTCCAGACAAAGGTGCGAGAAGGTTTACTGGCCGTCACTCCACTGCCTCTGTTTAAGACATTACTGTCAGGGGCACAGGGAAATATTTGACAGCTGTTAAGAATAAGAATGATGTAGGGTCAGAAGGGATCGGAGTCTGGACACTGTTTGTAATCTACAGTGCGTGATAACAGATGAGCTGCCAGTAGAAACAAGAACCATCCATAGACATTTCTGCTTTTCATATCTAAATGAGACCAGAAATGAGAGTCAGCCGGCAAAGATAAAAAAAAATAGTGATTTGAGTTTGAACAGAACCAGATATGGTACAAGCTGCAAGATGATTTATACAACACATTCAGCAGAATATAAATGACCTAGCGTCTCTGATTTCACAAATACCAGATGTTTAACACGCATTTGGTGAAGTGGTTTGTTTACAAGTGTCACATCTGAATCAGACACAGACAAACAATGCATTGAACGGGTTAGACGTACCAGACGCACAATGCACGTTTATGGTACCAAACAGAGAGGCCTTTCTTTACTGTGAGCTGCTGTTACAACCAGTCTCCTCTTTGGTCCAAATTGGCAAGGTAACTCAAAAACATGCTGTAGACATTAAGTCATGGTGTAATACAGTATTAATTCAAGTGGAGTACATGTTTCAAGTACACAGGAAACTGATGAGTTATGCTCAATTATTCTCAACAGTTGGCTCCTTGTGAATACTTGGCAACACCAATGCAAAGGAGATTTTCTTTTCACTAGAAGTATAACCCACCTCCACAATACTCCGCAGATCTTTGACATACATGCGCTCCGTCTCGATAATCTCCATGACAACCCGGTCGACGTACGTCAACTTGGGGTTAGGTGCCATGGCGTCCGTTATAACAGGAGGAGGCTGGAAATGCCGCATGTTGCTGTTGGATTTCCGTTTGGCGTTATTATTGTTCCACTGGTTCACATCTTTCCAGTGGTCTCTACCCTCTGGCTCTGTGGTGTGCTGTCCGTTACAATGAGCGGGACTGAGCTCCAGGTCGATGTCGTCCTCGCTGGGTATGGGCGGTGTGGCGGAGGAAGGGAGGGCCACGGTGCTCCCAAAAAGACTGTGGCTGTCCCGGGATGATCCGGAGGACAGGGTGGACACCAGGCTCACCGGCCGCTCGCTCTCACCTTCCAGAGGGTCCATACAGATTCGGGTGTAGCAGTCAGGGTCTGTGTGGGGCGGGTCATGTTCGGTGTGGGGGAGCGGCGCAGACAGCTGAGGAGACTCTAAAACAAAGGGAAGAGAAATGAAATTATGTAGGAGTTTGATTACACAATTAACACTTACAAGAATGTCATGGGTTAAGTGTTCATATGTCATATGACAACAAAACAATGGTAAGTGTATGTAGTCAATCACAGGTCTAGATGGCTCTGAATTCTTTACAAGCAGGATTACTGATGTATACTTTTGACATGACACAAGGTTATAATTTTGATACACTTTTTGTCAGGTGCTTTGTAACAGGTGCCATTTAAAGTTCAGATTTACAACAGTTCAGGTCACAGCTCATAGTAAACACTGTACTTCTGTTCTTTACAAAGATATTCATTTTGCATTGGCAAAAGACAAAATTTACAACAACTAAATAACTGATGCTAAACCAAATGCTTCATAAATGTGGCCTTTACCTGTGAACTTGTTGCCTATTTAAGTTATATTTTCTGCTATGCAAGTTAAAATGAGCATCAACTGTCAGTGGAGCAGTTTTGTTATAATATGGTATGATTTTAAACCTCATAATCCTGTTTACGTGGAAACCAGTTATTACAGACCGTAGTCAGTCGATGATATCAATTAGATTAACTTGAATGACAACCTCAGACTTCTGTTTTCTGTTTTACACTGAATAGACTATTGTTGGATACATCGATAACTGACAGCTCAAGGTTCTGGATTTCTAATCGGGAACTAAAAAAAGAGGTGGGATAAAGTAAGAGGCCCAGCTGAAATCATTACTGACATGGTCTAATTACTACACTGCATATTCTATGGAAAACCTAGCTATTTCCTCCTGTCCTCCTCCCTGCTGACCGCTCAACCCTAGAAAAACAGTTACACTGATGAGAAGACAAAAATGAAAAGAACTTGTGTTTATGTGTCTTAATATGACTTTGTTTAAATTGAAAAGAAATTGAATCCATATTGGGTTTCACATCCTTCCTAACCAGATGGGAATTTTTCCTCAAATATGCTTCCTAAATATATGAAGTCATAGCACAGTGAGAGTGGGGCATGGAGTCGCCACTGTGCAGCTAAGGTCATTTCCTTGACACTGTGGAAATAGTCAAATGCTTTTTCAAATGTGCTGAATAAATGGTGCTTTGTGACTTGAGACTAATAAATGGGTTTCATGCTTGCATTAAGATAAACATTAAGTGAAACGGCTCAAGTAAGTGATATTGTCTAATGGGAATGGAGGGATGAAAATGTGTGGCATTCTTGAATACTTCTTATTCTTAAAGACCTACCTTCGATTTCGCTTTTATAGAGGCCATGTAACATTTATAGGTCTCAGTGGAGAGAATTATGGAAAAAAGGGAAACTCTAGAATTTGAAAACACATGCAGTCTTGTGATTTAGAGCCGGGTGACTGGCAGGCAGCTGGATGATGTTGTTCGGTTCATTCAGTGCAGTTTATTCACAAGGTTCGCAGCATACAACTTGGCGTCCCCATTCTTTCCATGAGTCAGACTAGTTGAGCTCATGAGATTTTGAATACTATACTACAAACAACTGTCTCAACATCATCATTCCCATGTTAAATCTGCATGTGAGAAACAGCTGGCGAGCAGGAGGCAACCAGCGCTACAGTAAGTCATGCATACAGGGACACATCTGAGGCACGGCGGTCAGTGGCTACATCGCTATGAGCAAGTACTAAAGTATCCGGTTCCTCTCTGGTTTGGTCTTCTGGTTTGGAGTTGTGCTCTGTCTGGCATGTGAAACTCCCTTCCTTCTCTTCCACCCACACCCGGTATCCCGCTATAATAAAGCACTGTGTTGTACAGAGCGGTGTATGCCAAGTGTAAAAGGAGGGGGAACAACGCAGCTATGACAACTAAGGACAACCCAAAACCAACATCGTGCTAGTGGAGTTTCCACAGGCCTGCAGTCAATATGGCCTTGCACAGAACCTTGACCTATATACCTATTTGCACAAAGAAATAAACCACTAGAGGACTGCACTACAATGCACTTAATGTAATTTTACGCAATTGCAACATTTCAAACTGTAACAACCAATGCATGACATATTTCCAAGATAATATGAATAAAGATGAAGGGAAAAAAGGTCAACTTTAGCATTTTGTAACGTCAGTGCCTTGGAGGAGGTCTACACATGGGACATGGCAGCTCTGTAGGGCTGGGAAATACAGCAAAAAAAAAAAAAAAATCACAATTTTTTTGAAGAAAATAAAATTGGCTTTCAATAATGATTTTATGCACAAAAACAAGACAGATCAGTGCCATTTAACACAAAAAAATTGCCAAGTCTGAACTCTGCTCCAAACCACATGCTTTTATGGACAGAGGGTTGTTTGTAAACCTCGCCATTAAAAAGACCCAAGCATTTCATTGCTGTTTAATACATGACAGAATCTTGATCTCGATTAAAATTGCCCAGCCCTATCACTATGATATCCCACGATTAAAATCTTTTGCAAGCATTCATTTCCTCATGCATCATGCCTACTTTAAAGTAGCTAATCTCTTTGCATAGGCTCCGGTAGCTTCCACCTTAGCTTTCATTAACCACTTGACTTTGCTTCAAGACATTATCTGCAGCTGATATTGCACATGTTCCAGGGAAAAACCAGCACCAGTGACCGACTTTCCCTCTTTGTTGATACAGGCCAAGCGGAGGAATGCAACAGCCTGGTCAACATGTAGGTTTAAGATAAGCCCACAGCCTGCATGTCCTTTCCATCCTGACCAAGCAGAATGCCTCTTCTGAGCAGCTATTATTAAATGCCTGATGTTCCACACAGTCTATTCCAGCATCTGCAAAACATTTAGGGCTAAAGTTTTCTGGAGAAATGAAGCCACGGAGCAAGGCCATGCCCATTACCATGCCACCATGTTGTCAGAAGTGGGTCGCTATGACGGCTAGGAGGCGGGCATTGATTTCACTTTCAAATCTAGAAAATGGAAATACAGGATTTTAAGCCAGTACTAGATGCCCTTGTATGGCAATAGCAGACTATCACCACTTTAGTTTCAATAAAGATACATTTTTGAAACCTGAATTTACAGTGGAAAATGAATAAAAACTACACATTCCTTTCTATAAATTATACCTCTCATAATTTATTGTGAAACGCTCAAATGCCACTGCTGTTCTGGTCATAACTGCAAAGAATGGTCTATAAAAGGAAACAAGCATAACAGGAGTGACGGAGAGTGGCTATAGGCTAGCTCAAACCATATGTTCATGTGTAGAACTACCAGTTGGCCCACACCATAAAATGTAACATCTGCACACAAACATATACCTCAGCCGCCATTTTGAAAAACCTGTAAGCTTTAAGTAAGTGCTAATTGTTCTCAAGTGGTAACAGTAAACACCTCAAGTGCTAGGTAAATATGGCAGTGCAGTAGGTTTTCAAAGGCCAGTTCATGTACATTGAATACTGTGTAGACAGTTTGAAGGATAAGTATATGGCCAAAGACAAAAGTATAAAGCAATCCAAGGCTAGATTTTCCCACTCACACCCCAAGTATTATATTTCAGCAAACCGCAACACAGGCCTTTTGTTCCTCTGTTACATCAATGCAGTCTTTAACTGACAGAGACATAACCATTAACCAAGCTCAAGGGTACACAGATAGTGTAGTATTTGTTTGGGCTACATTTCAGATGGCACCTTCACCACAACGGTTTCACTGTCCACAAAAAGACACTGTCTTACTATTGCTTGATTGTTCCAATGGTATTGAAAATGATCCAAGACAGTGGTTGAATATGTAGCATAGTATAGGAATCTAGGCCTGTTGTGGGAACACATTTTGAAGCACGATATATCACTACAGAGAAATATTGCAATAAACGATAATATTGAAACCACGTTATGCCACTGATACAAAGTAGGATAATCCCAGTGAACCCATTTTTTAAAATACAGTATCATTAAAAGGTCTGAGCTACAACAAATAAATATCAGAATGAACTAATAATGAGCTGTAGAGGGTAGAATAAATAACTTCTATGGCTAAAAAGTCTTACCTTATTACATAAAAATGGCAAAAATCTCCCCACTTTTGCAAAGAAATTGTCCACACGATAAATACTGAACCCAAAATATATTGTTCCAGCTTTCATATATTGAATAATAAGTTGATATAGTCATTATTGTGGCAGGCCTATAGGAATCATCTTTTAGAAATGTGACCACTTAACTGCATATATTAAAATGAAATATAAACCAGAGTATCATTAACAGGACAATTACAGCTACCACCACAACAATCGCAGTGATTGTTGTGGTGGTAGCTCAGACTGTATATTATATATACAGTCTATGCTCAGGACCCAGTGCAAAGTTAAGAAATATATTTCATTGCTTACATGCCATACTTATTCAAAAGGTAATGTAAAAAAAAAACATCAGTCACATAATAAACAGTGCTACCCTTAAATACATAGGTTCATCCAACAGTTGAAAAACACAGTGTCTACCATCTTTCTTGTAGGGTCATCCGTGTACAGCAAAGGAGAAAATATTTATACCATATTAACCAAAATACTAAGGCAGTGCCAATTACACTTACTTACAAAAAACAGTGGAATTCCAAAATTGCCAAACTAGAACCCCTGCATTGTCGTTCCAGCATTCCAACTTCCTGGCAGCTAAACTGTGGTTAACATTAACAGCACAAAGGTGTGTGAGTGTGCCAGGCGCTTGACCTTCCCCATTCTTTTGTCCGGTGGATGGAAACAAATCCCCTGAACAGAGGCAGACGTGAATGCAGTTCCGCTTTGTCCGCTTTGATTGTGAGCTCGCACAGGGCACACACCTGACCTGATGACACACAGGTGAGTGTGGGGGGCAGACAGAACCATCGCTGAACACTCAGAGGGGTGAGAATGAATCAGTCTACAGGTAATAATGTAAAGTCTACCCTAACAAAGCAGACAGTTCATAAAGTTCATATATGAATCATGGCGTTTAACAGGTAAAGAATAGAAGTACTCAAGGCAGCACACCTGGTCGTTTAAAAAGTTCCACTGACATCACAGATAAGGTGAAACATTCCTCTTCTGGTTGGAACAATCTTAAATAGTTCTGTGCAATTTTCTAACTTATTACGACACTACACATAAACATGATCCAACACAGCATCCCATTGCACATTTCTAAGTACACATCACCTTCACTGGTTCTAGTTCTTCTATGCCACAACATGCAGCAATGACGTGAGCAGTGGATGCATGTGTCTTCACCTGGGTCCATGCAAAACCAGTCGTCATGCAGAAACCAATGCAAATCTGTAACCAAAGTTATTCTAGTCTTTTCCTTTCGTCCACATCTAAAACGTCCCTATGTACAAACTTACAAGCAGGCTTTCGTTAACAGATGTGACAAAGGCTGCAGTGTATGACCTCATAAGACAAACAGAAAGATAATTATACAGTAGTTATAGTTCATAATCGCTCTAGTACACCACAGTGCAGTTCCTCCTTGTGAATAAAGCATCAAACAGCAAGCAACATGGACATTTTCTTAATATTGATGTACTGGGGGAAAGAGCATGTTTCACCAATTGATAAGATGGGATTTTAATGAAAAACATCCAAAAGGAAAATTTACAAATGTTGTACCTGATCATTTTGTTTAGTCCATTGACGTTGCCACATCACAACAAAAATGAGCAAATAATAAAGACATTTTACCTGCCCCCAACTGTATTAAATAGTATAGGCCTATAGCATGTTGTGATGTCATCTGAAACCACACAACAGAATACAGTACACACCAAAAAATGCAACATTGTCTTAATACTGACCCCAACTGATTAAAACTGAGTGATTATATCAATTAATGTCTTACTTTTTTCTCTCCACAGATAAACAGTACATATTAATTGGTACATAACACAAATCTGCTGAACTCTGCTCCAAACCACATGCTTTTACTGACAGAGGATTGGCTCTGCACATCTCGACCCATTTCACTGACAATTATAAATGACTGAACATCAATCAATATTATCACACTTTTCATATGTCACATACCTTAACTTCTGTACATGTTACATCCAGTTACACCTAAAAATATTAACCACAAAACCTCTAACTCTACCCAAAACGAGATCCTTACATTGGACAACACAGACATGAAAATGTCAGTGCCCAGAAGTCTGGCAGCGTTTAGTGATCTAACCAAATAGGAAGCAAAGTAACAGGAACAACTCTGTCTATATCTAGGTTCAACATGCAAATAAACATTCTAAAACTATAAAGCGATACAGACGGCCTTTCTTACCACTGGGGAACAGACACTGGGCCCAAAAACTTGCCTCCATCAGTACCTGGGACATATTGTGTATTATATGAATCCTACGTTAGTATTGACAAGCATATACCAGGGAATAAACAAGCCATTGCCTGCAGTAGCACTTCCCTAAGCCCCTCCCGCTTGAATCATCCTGACTCACGAATCAAACGCTATGACTAGAGTTTACAAATCTCTGTAGACACTACCTGGATATCGGTAGTAATAAAAATATTCACTGCTCATGGCTCCAAACACATTGACAACTTGTTTCTCTCCCCTCCAGATATGATTACTTGCGCTAACAGTGTGGTATGCTGTTATCAGAGGTCTTCAACAGTATGCCTCTTGTATAAAGCCCTTGACAAAGTCGCATTGAAATTCTTTCCATGTGTTTTTTGTGTAGACTCAAAAAAGGGCTACAAAGAGAGCGGACACCCCCATTACTACAACATATAAGATCCTGGCTCCTAATTGGCTGGGCAGTATGTTCACTTAAAAGCAAGTGCTCTTGAGTTGACAGCTAATCTGCTAAGTGATCTGTCATGGCTGAGGGCGCACTGGGCGACCTTGTATCCCTTAGGGGACAAGGAGAATCATGTTTTGCACTAAATCTTAATAAAGCTTTCCGGCCCTCTTCACAAATCCTGACACTCAGCTGTGGATGGAGAGGGAGAGATGATGTTTTGTTCTTATCCTCTTTAGAAGGACTCCTCCCAGTTTGCAGTGGAGAAAAGACCCCATAGGAGGGCAGGAGGCAGCGGTATAATGGGAACCTATTGGGATTAGGGCCCAAGTCCTCAGAGGCCATTATCAAACAGCATGAGTCGCAACAGTGGTAAATGTACTATGAAAGCAACAGCTTGGTTAAGTGGGCCAACTCAGTACAACGCAGTATTTCACAATTTGATCTGAAGGTAAAGGTTGTCATTCCAAAGGAAAGTGGGGATTTTCCACTGTGCTCAGAATTGTGCTGAAACTAAACGTATTGTTTACATGTAAATCATATGGGCAGAAACTTGAGCCATTTGTCCAATCAGCAATTCATAGTTCACATAATAGGAGACGCATCTCTCTTGGGAAATAAGGGATTCCAAAAAGGATGACATTGCAATGGTTATACAAGTTAAAATTAAGACTACTTTTTTATTTTTAAAAAACTGCTTGTTTAGGCCTGTCATAGTAACAATAAATAAAATGTAATTAAATACTGAGTTAGTTAGCATTAGCCTTACTGTAATGTAAAGAAAGGGTGCATAAAAACAGTAGCCCAAAAAATACTGTTCTATCTTTATTTTATTTAAAGACGTTAGTAATTTTCGTGACAGGCCTACGCATGTTAATAATTAGCTTCCTGTTAGGTAAACAAAAAGCACTGGATAGGGCCTACTGCCTAAGCACACACAGACATTCAACATATGTCAATGGCTGCGCTGGATAAATATCACAATCATATTTCTATTTCTGAATGAATTAATAATGTCTGATGGTGTTTGGTGATGTACTGTGGGTAAAAAAAAATAACAGGATGTTGATGGTCCCTGAAACTACATCACCCACATTAAAAGTTACAGGTCTGAAAGCACATTCTCTAAGTTGCAAAAGAACAAAACCACTAAAAGCTCAAATTTAATCCTATGAACTCTCCCTGTGCTCGACCCCAGCTTCTTAAAGGACCCCGCTGTGCCAGCTGACCTCAGACCATAGGCATGTGATGATCCACTTAGGAACTCTTCCATACACACACCCCCTCCCTCCCCAGTGCCCGACAGATCTATTTAACTTCCACTTCCTCCGAACAGCACACTCCCATATGGGGCTGATGGGATGCCAGAGGTGTTAGTCCATTGTAAAGTTTACTGTCAATTTGACTGTTAGCACATTTATTTGCTTTATCCACACAAGCTGGTGGTCAGACAGCTGCTAAGTGTGGAGGGAGTAGAGTTTTTTTTCTAACTGGTTTTCTTAAATGCGCCGTCAGAAAAGCTATGATGCTGCCCTTCCTGTTGTTCAGCGGAAGCGCAAGCCACCAACCTTGAAAACTAACCACATTTCACACTAATGTTTTTTTCTTCTCATAGCAAGAATCCTTTTGTAGAAGATATATTATTAACATTGTGAAGATGTAGTTCTGTTTTGTCACTGCTGTCTGAACTCCAACTGCGTCACCCAAATATTCACAGCATTACATGACTGCTTTGGAACTTAACCGTTGCTTTAATGAGGTCATCAGACAGCAGTAGATGAAGCAGAGGGCCTGTGACTGATTTGAGTAATCCACAAGAAGTACAAGAAATGCCGTTTTAGGAGACTGTAAAATAATTAACTTAATGTATATCCTGGTATAAGGCCAAATCCAAGTAAATCCACATAGTATTCGGCCACTGCTCCCAACAGGTCACCTTAGCAACACTGAATGGCTGGTCAAAACAGTGGATAATATATTAACCTATAATAAGGCAAAAATGTTGAAATGTAGTGTACATTTAAAGAAGATTTTGAATTAGTCTGAATTAGTGTGAATAGTGAAGTGAGACTGAAGCCCAAATCAAAATGACTATATATGAGTATATATTTCACATCACATGTTTTATCCTCCTGTACTCCACTGGGAAGGTTGTACCAAAGCAATACATTTCTTTACAGGAGCGGAGGCTGAACGACCGGTGATTAACTCAACAGACAATTATCCACTGAAAGGGTTCCAGTGAAGGAGCTCTATTAACACCGGCCCATGCTCAACGGTGTGGAAAAGCTGCAGTGAATGGAGATGATCTACTTGTGGCCCCAGAACCCCACTGGAGCGGTATATTGTGCACACACAGCTACATTCCTGGCCAAAGTGAAGTTGGTCAGGGCCAAGTCTTATCTCAGAGGGAGCTGTGGCCTGGAGTTCAGACACTGTCCTTAAATTGACTCCATAGATTTTACACTTGGAATATGAGAGAGCTTATTCCACGACAGTGACCACTGAGAACTGCCCGACACGGTTGTCAAAATGCGAGTGCTTTACGTCATATACTTGTTCTGGGTAAAAGATGTTTAAGATAACTTTTAACAGCTGAAGAGACCTCTGTTTTGCTTGGAGATTGGCCAAAAATTCCCAGTGGTGTCATCTAAAGACTACAGCAATTCACAAAGTTTTTCTGAAGTTTGCTGGTCACTACCCTCTTTGTTTGCTTTCATTGTGAACCAAAGGCTTTCTCTCACCAGGGCCACAGTCAGTTAATTACCTCACAGACCCCCTGCCCATAATTACCATCCATCTTCAGCTATATATCAAATGTGTACTGTTTTATCAGTCTATGGGGGTGCTCCACTGATTTATAGCCCTATATGACATGTGAGAATATGCACTGGATTGTCCTATAGGGGTATACAGTTTTTCTTCTTCTGAACTCAAAAGGTTCTTCAAGCCAAAACGTAACCACAAAAAGGATAAAAAAAGATCTATTGACAGGTTGCTATTCTTTGTCCAAAGTGGAGGGCTAGCGCCAAATGTGCTCAAAAAACAGAGGAGGCGTGGGGGGGAGGAGGGGAGAGAGGGACAGGCCAGTGCTAAGTGATACAAAGAGGCCTGTGTCAATGCCCTGGCTCTGTGACTGAAGATAAAAAGGCTAAAATAATATGTAATTTGGGTGGTACTTAGTAATACAAAGTTAGTAATCACGTGCCTGTGATTGTACTTTTATGTGAGGGTTTCCGTTATATAAAAGGGGTTTTGCCCAGCTTCACATTGCACAAAGAGCCTCCCTCCCAGCGCTTACAGTAGAAGGGCAGAACAGCTCGGCTCTATTTCTCCCTATTCTTCCACTTTTCCATATAGTCCTTGGTATCCCTGCTACGAAGGCAGGAACGTCAGCAGTTTCTGTGGGAGATTTCATAAGAGTGAGTCACTAATAATCTTACCTTCCCCCATTGGGCCCTGGTGGAGAGCAGGCTGAGACCCCTCTGGCATGGCACTCTTGCCTCTGCAGCTGTGAACACAAACAGAAGTGGTCAAACATGTGAAGACTCACAGAATCAACAGTACGACCGTGTGGATCTTCACCTCAGTTCTTTACTAGAGGGTTTTAATGCCTAACTCACAGGACGAAAGCAGCAAAGTGGCTGCAGTT
This sequence comes from Periophthalmodon schlosseri, assembly GCA_000787095.1. Lineage (NCBI taxonomy): Eukaryota > Metazoa > Chordata > Actinopteri > Gobiiformes > Gobiidae > Periophthalmodon > Periophthalmodon schlosseri. Next base: position 6,410 of record KN485313.1, on the reverse strand, counting down.
TCATCAGGCCTTATACAAAGGGAAATTCTTGCCATTCCACTGCTCACTGCTCTGCATTGGCTCATGCTAGCCCCTGGGTAATTTAAAGTGAGCTGAGTAGAGTGACTGTGATATGAACTCACAAAGTGGCACTGGTGAAGAGGTTACTGTGTAAGTGACAATTCAGTGTCAATTCATTCAGTGACTTGAATTATTGTAAAAATAAAACTTAATGACCATCTTAATTTTTAGATTTTCAAAGTAAATTACCGGTAGTTATTTATAGAATGCTTCCAGTCCATAGTTTTTATTTAAAAAAAAAAAATCAAAAACAATATTGGCAGCTGTTCAAAGAGTCAATATATTGTGAGGATCATTAATCAAATGTTAAAAAGCTTTTGGGACTTGAAAACAAGCGTCTCATTAGTGTGTGTTATTGCTACACTCAGATTACAGGTTCATCCTGGTGCATGGACTCTAGTAGTCCCTCATGCCAGTCTATGTAACTCCTAATGATGAGTCCTCTCCCTGTGGACCACTGCGCTGCCAGGTTCTCACATCAGTGCCTCGGCTGCTCCTTCCAACAAATTAACATGGACAAGCATGCAAGGGAACCCAACTATGTGTGTGTGTGTGTGTGTGAGTCCTCCTGGTGAGCCTGCGGCCTTTTAAAACACTGTATTCCTGGGCCTGTAGTTCAGAGGAACAGGATTCTTCAGGGATTAAAATGGGCATTGTTCATGGCTGGGTTGTGTGCCGAGATGATGTGGATAGGCTTGTCACGATAGCACATTTTGAAGTGCAATATATTGCTGAAGTAAATATAGACGATAAATGATAATACTGAAACTAAACCATAAAGCAAAATTATCCCCTAAAAGTATAGACGATAAATGATAATACTGAAACTAAACCATAAAGCAAAATTATCCCCTAAAAAGTATTCTTAATGTACAAAATTGTTAAAAAATATGAATTGCAATAAATAAATACCGGAATGCATCACTTAAGTGGTTTGTGTCTATAATGAGTCAAAGAAGTTCATAATTCAACCTTCTACAGTACAAATCTCACCATGGTACAAAAAATTTACCAAGTATTTCCCACTAGTGCAAAGAAAAAGTACCTAAGATAAATATTAACCCCAAAAATTATGTTCCAGCTCTCATGTATTCAATGATAAGTCAATATAGTATTTATCATGACAGGCCTAGACATGGGTTGCTGCAGCCAAAAGAAGTCTGATTTGCCAATTAAATAAATTAAATGTATATTCAATTACTAAATTATATTAATCAAAATAAAATTACAAGTCTTGTCTCTACAAGTCTCTACATATTGATCTCAAATATCACACACCCATTAAAGGTGCACTGTGTAACATATCTGGTGGAGGGTCCGCCACATGCTTGTCTCCATAGAGTAGTTATTGCTTTGCTTCTAAGGTTCCACAGTATGGCATTAAACTCATCCTATATTTATTAAATTACAGTTGTATTACTCAAAATACCTTGAAAAACATGTATTCTTACTGCGAGTGGTATTTCCTTCTCTCTCCACAGATCTGACCTGTATCGTGCCTCCATCGGGATTGATATGTTTAATGCCAAATATGAGAAATACGTTTATGTAGACAAGCAGGTGGCGAACCCTCCACCAAAAAAGTTATATATAGTGCACCTTTAACTGCAACTAAATGGAATGAAATGTCAGATATTTTAATATGCCATGAATCAGTACAGATATCACTGGTATTAATATCTTCGAAGCAAAAAAGCCCAACAAATTCATTTATCTTGGGTCAAGGCAGCTCGGCTTCTGCATTCTTGAATAATGAAACCTTCTCAAGCACTCAGACCTGAGCCAATTGATTTTTAAGAGCCGTGCATGCCAAGTCTGTGTGACATGTAATGAGAAACATTCAAGTTTTAGAGTGAGCTTTGAACTTGTCTCAGTAAACAGTGAGTAAGATCCTTTCATAATTTGAAAATCTCAGCTAATCGTTTTAGGCAATCAGGCAATCAGAACTATGCTAATCCGTTTTAAGTTCCTGAAAGGTGAGACTACAAGTATTTGTCCTCAAAACCTAGATTGACAATGGAATGAAAGAGATTCCAATGTGGGGATTCTGGTGGGGTCAAATATGTCTTCAAAGTGTAACTAGACACAGTCATTTGGGGTATCCTACAACCTAGGGCTCTTTAAATCTGGCCATCTGTTTAGTCACATTGAAAACCTATTTGAAACATCAATACATTTTAGCACTTCTCACCCAACCCAGCCACCTCCACTTGCACTAAGTGCAATTTCACACAAACATTTGGTTCCCAGGCACAGCTGATGACCACATTGCCCACGGCATGAACCTCCCACAAAGTAATCTGCAACTGGCCACTTAATAGAAAACAGGTGTCGAAGAGGGGGCTATTCTGACACTTATTAACAGAAAGACCTGCGATGGATCACTTCTTCAGCTGCCAGATAAACTTCCTTGTTCCTCTAATCACCCGGATTTACGCTGATCCAAAAGTCCCAGGCTCATCAAAACACACAATAAATGGACAGATGTGGCCCCATGATGCCACTTGTTCAAATAAAGATATTCAGAGATCTACAGCAGTGTTAAAAGCTTTAGTCTGGGAAAATAACGCACACACAATAGGTCAGGCTTGACAAGTCAAATATAATCCAAGGGGGATGACAGCAGCCTTGACAGCCCTTCAGTGTTATGGGAGAAGTGAAAGCGCTAAACATGTCTGCAGAGGAAACCAGAGGAAAGGGAGACTTCTGCTCATCACTCAATACAACTTTCTCTGTCTCCTCAGGAAGGGTAAGAGGCAAATAAGGAAGCAGAAGAGCCAAACACACCATACCTGCAGTGTTCACAATAACATTAATAATGGTAATAACACAATGGTGGTTTATAAGAACAGTTTTACATTCTTGTCCTGTAGCATTTCTAATCCTAATTCTACAGTAAGAGGTAATGCTCTAAAAATCTATTATTAGGGATGGGATGAGATCTCGCAATGCCAAAAGGCCACAAGATAATTTCTCCAGACAATGATCTCTGCAACCAACATAGGTGAGGTTACATTAGACAGCTGAACAGTAATCGTAATAACAAATATAGATTCCATGGTAATTAATTAAGTACCATGTTATGATATAAAAACCAGAATAAAGAAATAGAAAAATTATTAACAAAATATATGTATTTATGTGTGACTCTTGTCTTGTTCTCATGGACCTAATATCATGTTTTGTATTATCTTGTGGGCTTTTTGTCATATCCCACCCTTCCCATGATCTCAAAATAATCAACAGTTTTTTCGCCTTCCTTTAACCACGAAGGTCCCATATTTTAACAACACCACCAATCTATGGCATAAAAACATTGTACTTTGTTCCTGCCAATAGTGACACGCAGATTAGTGAGCAGCTCCCACTCAGCTGTTTTGAATCCTCAACATGAGTCATCATCCAGTGTTCGTTACAATAGTTAACTCTTTAGCATTTTTTAATCCCAAATAACAACTTTGGAGAAGAAACTAAAAATACGTTAGCAGCACATTCCCTTTGTACCTCTCACTGTCTGCCCAAACAAGGCTCTTAGGAATCTCTATGACATAACCCTCCAGAGATGCAGACACAGTAGGGTGGGTTTCTTTCAAATATCACCAACTAAAGCCAATATTCACACTCAGAACAAATCAAATTTAACCTGACACGAGACGGTGTGCTCCGGGTGATCCTGGCTGGAGCCCTAGCATGAAGTCTTTATTATTTCAGCATTGGTGCCATGTTTAAATGGCCTGACCTCAGCCTTACCCTCTTACCCCCATCTACCCGAGCAGAAAGACCCTCTGACAAACAGCCATTTTGGTCTCCCACATTGCTTGTGTGGTATGCCCCCGTCGAGGGGTCTAAGAGACTAACAGCTTTTCATTCTCTGGGGAAAACAATAAAAATGGCCAAATGCTTTCTCTTCAGGCTTTAGTAAAAACCCAAAACAAAAACTTCTGCCTTCCCACACTTGCACGAGCCACTTATTTTGGTCAGGCTGCATTGTGACACGTGATGCTTAGATGTGGGGAGCGAGTAAATCCCAAACCAAAACGAATGCATTCTAAGAAGAGATTTGCCCATATGGCGCCGGTGCACTTCTAAACAGCCCTTAATGGCAAAATAATCATTCCCTGCTCCTGGTCAAAGAGAAGAAAGTGGAATTTTCACCTCCTTGAAAAAGATCCAAAAGTGAATATCCTTGCAGTTGAGTGTGAAATCAACAAAAAAAACTTCCAAGATTGGAGACCTGTGTTGTCCATGGTGGCGCAGAGAAGTGTGGGAATGGAATTGCATGGTAATTTTAGAAAGCTGCACTTCAAATAGAATTGGACCATTGCCTCTTAAAGATGCATGTCAAACCATCCACATAGAGAGCTGTGCAATTACATAAATGTAAACAAAAATACAATTAATTATATTCTGTTCAGAATGGTTCAGAATGATATGTTCACTTGTTCTACCTCCCAAAACCTGGAACAAAGCCCCTTTCCTAACCTTTGAACAAAAGTGTCACAAAAAAACAAAACAAAACTATAATCCAATATTATATACCTATACCAGTACATTGAGAGGCCACGGTGCTTTAAATAAAAGTAATCATTTGAAATATTCACCATTTAACTTATGCAACAAATATCTGTGATTTATGCCATAATCAATCAGCCTTACATCAGCATCAAAAGTTTGTCAATGAAAATTAAGACCATAATAGTTCGACCTCCCCTGGGTGTCTGGAATGCTAAATCACTCACACTCTCCAATTTTAAACAAATAAAAGTGCTGTCAGGTCTTGTTAAAGTTGACCTTTCCAGTTGTGGTGTAATCTTAGATGGAACTGGCGATGGCTGGAGTGAGGAAAAGAACCAAGGATTGTAAAATTTTAATATTTAGCTGAAAAATCTGAAAAAAAAAACTCTATAGTGAAAGCCATGCCTGCTTTCAAACACTGGTAATGGTATAACAGCTGCAGCATACCAAGAGTGAAGTGTGATGTCAAAGCTCCAAGACACACTCAAGCGGTTTCCTGTCCGGACCACCTGGAAGAGGAGAGCCACTCCTGGCACTGGAAAGAAACATTTATCTACAAGATGAAGTTAAGGCGTTATTGTTTTAGAGGTCAAGTGAGGTCAGAGGAGCAAGATGAAACTTTTCACTGGTAACTGATTGATTCTGTCCTATTCTTCCAGACATAACCCTGACAGCAGGTGGGGTTAGTCACTGACCCGTTGGCCCAATGAACAGGCTACACTTAAAGCACCGTAGTCTCTCAATGGGGTGGTCATTAAAAACAAACAATCGAATCCAAAGAGCACCATAGGGGGTCAAACTGGATGAAAACAGAGGAAGTGGTATTGCAGCACTACAACAGTACGCACATATCTTAAAAGTATAGGGGAAAAGTACTCGGGCTAAAATCAGATCAAAGTCCAGTTCACAGAAAGTGGTTTCTTTCAAAACAAACATCGCTTATCGTACTGAAACCTCTCCCTCCTCCGGGATTTCAGAGATCAACGATTGTGAAACTACAGAAAAGACAGGGATAATATTTTTGAGCAATACAGCTAAGCTAGTGATGTACTGGATCGCAATCTGGTTGAGGCAGAGATAAGGAATGTGTAACGGTACTGCAAAGTATTACTCAACGATAGTTTCAATAGAATAACCGGAAATGAAACAAAAGCAGCGGGTTTTGAAAGACAGGCATGCAAAATTTGCAAAATGTATAAAATTTCACAACTTTTACAGCTACATAATACAAGAAGCAAATCGTGGAGCTTATCAATGCAGTCTACTCGCTAACTTTGGCTAACATGTCGTAAAAAGTTGCAAAAAGGTCCTCACGAACCGATTGGGCTGAGTTTCCCTCCGTCAGATCGTCTCCAAAGTGACTAAAATTCTGTTAGGATATTCCGTTAGTTTGTTCACATCACATGGTAAAGCCGTAAAAACACGCACAGACACATCCCAGAGGAAGGCAGATCACCGACTGGCTCTGCGTTCCACAGCCACAACACAGGAGCGTTTGAAAAACTGTGAAGAAATCGTGATGCGTTCAGGGGTGTGGGAAATCTTAATTTTACGCTTTAAACGGGGGATAATTAATTATTAATAACAACTTTACTAATGCTACAAATATGGACTATCTTAACTTCTACGTTTGAAATATTAAAGGCACTCTAGTTAACTGTTCTATTTGCGTTCCATCATTGTTGATAATTCTGACTTCGTGTATAACTGCCCCATGTTACAGCAAACTGGAAGGCAACGCAGAATAGCCTGCTTCTGACAGCGTAGTAGTGTCTGGGCCAGTTATAGCTTGGTCTTTATGGGGATCTTATATGTATGTATATATATGTATGTAT
>KN485310.1:0-28322 GCA_000787095.1 Periophthalmodon schlosseri | reverse complement strand
CTGCCGAATCCTGAGCGTATGATCGATTAAGAAAATATGGCATCTTGAAAATAAGCGTTTAAAAATTGCTCAAACATGCACAAACCACTCCAAATACAACTTTGAGAGGGCCAATGTGAAGGGGAAACAACTATAACATGGTTAAAAGCTCTAAAAAGTCAATTTTGTAGAATAGGTCTGCTTTAACACTTACAGTTTTACTTTGGTTCATTCATCCATTTTCCATCACATGATATTTCAGACTCAGAGAGCTTTTATTGCCATTGTCAGTGAACAAAATTCACAAACTAGGAATTTGCTTTGGAGATATGGTGAAATCGTAAAATCTAAACTAATAAAATAAAAGGCATGAATAAATGAGGTGTTAGAAACCCAAAGCATTTTCAAATACTAGGTGTAAAATGTGGATCCATGCCGCTAATGACCTGCTAGCATGCCCATGGGAAGAAACATTAGACAAAGGAGCTTGGCGGAAACGCTGCGTGGGCTGCCCCTGGTTTCTCTGTCCAAAAATACCACTGGGGTTCTCTCAGACATCAGAGCTGCTGAGGACATGGAACTTACTTAGGGTGACCAGACAACCCTATTTACATGGGACAGTCCCAGTTTGGAGCCTTGTGTCCCCTGTCTCAGCAGATTCATCTAAAACCATTGATTTGTCCCAGTTTTATACAAGAAATGCCGCAGGTGTCCCCATTTTTGACCAATTTGATACCTGCCAACAGTAAAGTTACATATATATATATAGTCATTTGTTTAGCTAAAATACAGAAAACCATGCTTGGAAATTAGCATAAGGCAAAAAATACACCAACAGCAGTCCCTCAGATTATGACTGACCCACAAGTGAGTCAAGAATGGACCATTTTATTTATACCAACCATTCCAACCCGAGTGTGTCCCAGTTTTGAATTTTGAAAATCTGGTCACCCTAACCTCACTGCCAGATAGTTAAAACGTCCTTCTAGATTTAGACAGATTATGATTATCTTTAAAATTTACAAATAGGGATGTAACGATATCCAAATCTCACAGCACAATATTGCGATTTTTTTGTGCAGGCTAAGAAAAGAATTTATATGTAGGCACTGAAACAGAGCAAAGGATCATGGTCTATGTAGTTCCCTCTGTTTTTTTAGCTATTGCTGCACCACAACAATGAATACAAGAAAAGAGACTTGTAACTCGATATATTGTGATGGCCCATAATATTATTGTGAGACTTTTGATGGTGATTGTTACATCCTTAGTTGCAAATCACTAAAGTCAGTTTTCTGCCTCATTCTTCTCTTCTCTCTTCAGACGCTGCCGCGTCTGTGGGTGCCACTGGCTCCGTCCTTGGCCAGTTAGAACAATACAGCCAAAAAACACAAACTGGCCCAGTCATATTATTGAGAATGTTGAGGCAGTTTATTTTGCATTTTCCTGAAAACCTTATATTATGGCTTAATTATGTTATGAGGCTAACAAAATATAAAGTCATTGGGCATCTGAAAAGTAGAAGATGTTGTGATGCATCTCTTTTCTAACTTTCTGTCTTTATATCTATCTCTAAAAAGTTGTATAAAAATGTGGTTTATAAAAAAACACATATTGGATTTATTTCATAGTGTTCAGAGCGTGTAGTGAAATTGATCTTGTGTGAGTCTTTGGAAGTTCGACAGAAGTCTGAGTCAGGCTTCTGATATGAACAGCACATGGAGCAGTCTTTGGTTCTATCATCACACATCTTTGTTTAGACGTGTTTGATATTTCCAAAAATACAGAGCAGAGCAAATGCTGTTAACATATTTGGAGTCAAACCGTGGAACACTTTGCCAATTAGTGTTGCATAGAAATAATCCAAAACTCAAATGTGTTGTTCCATGTGGGATAATTATTTTCACAATGGAGGAGCCATGAGATATCCATCACTAGGATTCTTGGTATGACTATCATGCTAATAGGTACTGCTACAGTATATGGGTCAAGGGATTTGTTTTCTTTCTTACTTCATTTCGATACTAAGGAATAGACTCGTTACTCAATGCTGATTCCGATACCACAATGATAATAAAAAAACACCCTTTCTTTAAACAACAGAATGTGATTTTCATCATTAAATGGTAGTACTTTCTTTTATATTACAGTGTGGTCTTATATCTGTGTAATCCCTCAGTCGTCCAGTAGGTTCCACAGTGGTCCATGGGCGTATACTCGTCTATGTGTCTTATACTTGTTCTGATACAGCTCAAGATCATTCTAAAGCTATTCAGGAAAGGTTCATTTTTGTCTTGTGAATGCCACTTTTTTAGTATCGATACTTGCTCAAATGAGTATCTAGTTTCGATACTTGTTTTAGTATCGATTAGTGTCTGATTTTTGATACTTTTGACAACCCAAAAAGGAATAGAGCTGAGCAATAGACTTGGTAGGGCAGCATTAAATATAGCTTTAGCAATTTTCTTCTTTTTACTGATTCATATTAAAACCTACTGCATATCAATCATTAGAAAAGTCATTTACTTCATATAGCTCATATACAGGCCCAGCAAGTGAAGTGTTCTACCAGCTGCTGTTTGTGGTTACCAGGGTTTTAATGGGATTCATGGCTGTATTACAGGTTGTCCCTCATAGAACGCTCTTTGAAGTCTGCTCTTAAATTCTAATGCAGAGCTCTATTTCCCGTTGCTGTGTGCAGTCTAACAGTTCGTGACAGATTGGTTTGTGTGATTGAGATCCAGGCTGGCTGTGGTGGGACTGAGGATGGCAGCACTAAAGAGATGATGAGTTACAGAAGAGGGAGTTGAGTCCTTTTGCTTCTCTTGTTAAAGGTCACATGATCCTCTTGTTCCTCAGTCAGAGCTCAGACTTCATGTGCCCTGGGACCCTCCGCTGCTGCTTTACTACAGACACACCAGCTCTGTCTCACACTCCAGCTGCTCTGGGATCACTGCAGAGTAAGGATGCACGTTGTGAGCGTGTTGAAAAAAAAAATCTTATTGTCATTTTCCTGAGCTGTATTATGATTGTGATCAGATTTGCGATATATTTTGAAATTCTGCTCAGAGTGCACATTGTAAACAACTTCAGAACAGAACAGAATGTCCCACGTCTTTTTTTTTTCTTTTCTTTTATATACAAGACATTCTATTGTCTAAATCACTGCAGCCTTTGTGATTTCATAATTGCTATATATTATCTCTACTGTAGCATCACTTGTTGTAATATTACATACTGAAATAAAAAAAAAAATACATTCATAATGGCTGTTTCTTGGACAAAAACATATATTTGTAACCATAAGTGAACAGGACAAAAAATATAAAAGAGATTATTATTTAGTACCATTTTTAAACTTTCTCAAGATTTGTAAACTTTTTGCCCATAATGATTATTTCTGGTCTATATTAGAAATAGGGATTAAAGGATTTCATTCAGAAATCAATGAGCTGTAAACGAGTGGTGGAAAGTAAAAGTAGTACTGTACAAATTTTAAGTATCTGTACTTCACTTAAGTACATTTTAAAGTGGATACTTTTTACGTTTACTTTACTACATTTGAGAGCAGGTATCTGTACTTTCTACTCCACTATATTTTCAACTGGACTGAAAAGTAAAAGTATTTCTCGTTACTGATTGAGACCTGCTCAAAAGTCTGAGGGGTTTCACCTTTTATTTTTAACACATTTGTAGTTTGAATAAACAAAAATATACAAAGAAAAATAACTATTGATTAAATTGTTTCTGTTGATTAAAATTCAGCACAAATTTGTATCAAAATCACCACATTTGAAGCCTTATAAGATCTCAAAATCTGCGCAAAATGACTGGGTTTTTTTGTTTGTTTTTTTTGCTCAGGTATCTGTACTTTTGGTTAAGTAACAAAACTGAGTACTTCTTGCACAATTGCTGTAAACACAATTGGGTTAAATGACATGGGCTCTTTGTGCTGTTAGAAATGGGCCGTGTGGTCTGGGAGAAATATACGAGCTACGTAAGTAAACAATCTGGCTTCAGCAAATCCACTACACTGCACACTTATCTCCGAAATGGCTCCGAGATGCAATTGAACCATGATGCCTCTTATGTGAGCATCTTGTGGTGGGATGGAGATATCACTTGACGGATAGCTCGGTGAAAATAAACCGGCATTTCTGAGAGGTGGTCTGCTGGCTGTATGGACCTGCAGAAATCCAATCTTCTCCTGTGGTGTCCGGGGTATTTCTACTGCATCTGATTATCGGCATGTCACCTACAATGTCCTCAGGTCTTAATTCAACTCTAGATTGGCTTCTTTCCCCCTCCCACCTTTCATTTTGCGAGTTCATTAATGCAGAAATTCCCATCTCACCCTGGTCCCCATGAGCATTCTGCCATTGAGCTTTGGCAGTTGTACAGAGCACCGCTGCCAAGACAAGGCTTTATGTTTAAAGTGTCAGAACAGCTGTGGAATATTTCATTGCACCTTTTTATATTAACACCAGAAACGCCCCTGCTATCTACCACCCATCTCACTCTGAGCTAATTGAGCATGTTAATTATGACAGTGGTCTTAACACCTGCTGCAGCTGAGTTGTGTTTACTTCATAGCAAATTTATCATAACCTTAATAGGCTCTGTGCTAGCTAGCACAACACAGACTGTATAAAGAAGTGGACTAAGGGAGTGTGACATCACCCACAGCGTTCAGCTCCAGTCAAATGAAGCTCATGAGGCTAACAGTTATGGGGCAAATTTGGAGGCAAGTTCCATATTTGGAATTCTGACCACGAGTATCATAGCAACCGAAGAGCCAATCGTGAGCGAGGCTGTTGAAGGTAATGCCCCTTCCAGCCCACACCACTGGTTTAACAGGGAGCGGAAGCTTAGCAAAGAGGTTAATCAAACCTGCTGCTAACGCTAGCGGGAGCAACCTCAGGGAAAGAAGGCGCCTGATTTGTCTGTCATTAATGTTCATATGTTAATTTACGGACAAAATAGTGAAGTAAAAACACCAGGATCATGTAGAGCGGGTTAATATGAACATTTAAAGATCAAAATGACGAGCCTGACAGCAGCAGTTACAGAGAGAGAAGCGACATTTTTTCAATAGAAAGTGAATTGGAGCCAGAGTTGATGGAGCTGGAAGCGCACCTATGCTCAGTTCTTACTGGGAACACAACGGCTAAGAGGTTAGATATGTCCATTTGGTGTGGAAGAATTTTTGGCTTAAGGACTATGTGCATGTCAGATTTTTATATATGGGTTTTAAGCATAAGGATTCTTTCATGATTTGAATTTTTTTTGGCATGGCAACAGTCCCCCTAGTAATAACGCAATTCAAATCAAAATATAATATCTTTTGAATCGAGAAAGGTCCTCACAAAATCCTTCACATCAGGAAGGGAAAAAAACATTCACTTTCCCGACAACAGAAGCTTATATTGTGAGAAAAGACCGTAGTGTTGCTGTGTCACATTGATTTTAGATTTTGATATTCTGTGACAGTATGAGGTATGGATTTATGATTTCAAGGTTGCTATGACAATATGGGTTTCTTTGATTTGCCATAAGCCCACGCTGACACCTCCACAATGACATTCACAGCTGGAGGCAAATGGAGCAAGTTAGGTCAGGTCACACATGTTCATCTGTAAAGAGAAGGCACTATATCAAAAATGTATGTTTTTTTGTATTTTAAACATGTATTTGTTTTAATAAATCAAAGCTAGCACAACATAAAAATAAAAACAGTTCAGGCAAAAACTCAAAAGCAAAGTTTTACATGCAAAATCTCAAATAATTGTGGACAAACAAAACTATGCCACAGCCCCTCCTCTCCACGCAACTGTCCCAGCATACAACTCAAAGTATGTAAAAGTCTAGATACCAGTGCAGAAAAATACTCAAGTAAAAGTAAAAGTATCACATGCAAAATCTACTTAAGTAAAAGTCTTAAAGTACTCCTTTGAAAATGTATTTAAAGAGTACAAAGTAAAAGTATTTCACACAGATTTTGAGATCTAAAGAAGCTTCAAATGTAGTGATTCTGATACAGATTTGTGCTGGATTTTGTTCAACAGAAACAACTGAATCGATATTTTTTCCTAGCTGTTTTTATCTGTATATTTTTTTTTGCTCGAACTATGAATATGTTAAAAATTAACCCCTCAGCCTTTTCTGCAGGTTTCAAACAGTAATAACAAATACAATCACTTTTCAGTCCTTTACAAAAATGTAGTGGAGTAGAAAGTACAGGTACCTGCTCTCAAATGTAGTGAAGTAAAGTACAGATACCTAAAATTTATACTTAAGCACAGTACTTTACTACTTTTACTTTGTTATGTTTCACCACTGCTCACATGCAACCCCACCTATCTCCTTCCAGATGATGCCTGTGGGGTTCTTTCCACATTAGCAGAGTCACCAGCTGAAATCAGGCTTGTTTAGATGGCACTTGTCCCTTGGGTCGGAAATGTATTTTTGACCCATGACAATTGTCTTCAGAATAAAGAATTTTTCCGGGCTCATTTTGCCTGCATGGCATTCCCTCACTGAATGTCGGCATGTGTTTTTCTGTGGTGGAGGGTGTGGTGCTCCTGCTTATGTCTCCAGTCCACAGCTGTAAGAGTTGAGGCTGTGGTGGTAGAAGCACTTAGACTTTGAGACTTTCCCTTGTAAAGTTATGTTTGAAAATGCCACATGACCATCCACCAGGGCAAATCTGAGAAGAAAATTGAAAGTGGCATTGTGTTGTAACATATATTTTAATCGTACTGTGGGGTTTCTTGTAATGTTAGTTCAAATATGCCGGGTACTTTTGATGGTTTATGAGTTTCCTGAAACAACACGCCGGCCCTCTTTGCTCTGTGCATTCTTCCCCTGGGTAATGTTTTTATAAAGCACAATGTCGCATTTCATTGTTTTGCAGATGACATTCAAATAGATCTGCCAGTGACCGCTGATGACGGCCAGACCGCTGCAAAGCTCTGCAGGACTGTCTCAGAGATGTGCAGACTTGGCTGAGCACAAACCTCCTCAACTTAAATCAACATAAAATGAGATTGTGGTGTTTGTCCAAACTGAGCCACTGCTTGGGCATGACAGTGTGATTGGTCCTCTGTCCTCTTATTGTCGCCCTGCAGTGAGGAATCTTGGGCTGATTGTGGACTCTATGTTCAAACTGGACAAGCACATTAGCTCTGTCATAAAGCCCATCTTCTTTTAGTTGAGGCTCCTTGCTAAAGTAAAGCCCTACCTTCCACAGGCAGATTTTGAAAAAGAAATTCATGCATTTTTAACGCTGTATCTGGATTATTGTAATTCTTTGTATGTGGGGTTGGACCAGGGCTCCCTGCAGCGCTTACAGAATGTCCAAAACACTGCAGCTCATCTGCTGATAAAAACTAAGAGACAAGACACATCAGGCCTGTGCTGTGCAGCCTGCACTGGCTCCTATTTCATATCGGGTGCAGTTCAAAATGTTATTGATTTGAACTGCAATGAAATAGTGTTTAAATGTGTGCACTCTATGGGTCCTCTTTATCTGAGGGAGTTACTGCAGCTCTATGCTCCACCCAGAGCCCTGAGGTCAGGTGACCAGCTCCTGCTGCTGTGCCCAAAGCCAGGCTCAAGACCAGAGGTGACAGAGCCTTTTCTGTGGCAGCGCTCAGATTATGGAACTCTGTCTGTCAGATCCTCTCAGTCTTTAACGCAGTTTAAGACTAGAATGAAAACCCACCTCTTCTCCCTAAAATGTAATACTTGCTGGACAGGATATCTTGGTGTTTTAATGATCTTTTCCTGTATCTGTGATATTTGTATGTTTGTTTTTTGTTGATTTTTTTATGTGAAGCACTGTGGTCAGCAGAAGTTGTTTTTAAATGTGCTATATAAATAAACCTGAAGTGAATTGATTCTGAATACTGAAATAGCTGGCAAAATATAATATGGTACAGTGAGCCCTATAATGCCTAAGGATGGTGTACCAGATACCAAACCATTTGTGTCTGTACTGGTTCATTTGACACATTCTATAATTATTCTCACCAAGCGTTCACATTAAAGACCTATTTCATGCAGACTGTCAGAGCAGATGCACTGCAATAATCGAGTCATTAGTTTAATTATGTAGTTTTAATGAGAAAAATGAAAAGCATAATTCAACTTGAAATAAAGGAGCTTAATGGGCTCGTTCAGCTTTGACTTTCATGGAAGATTTTGCTGCAGCGAGAAGCAGCCTGTAAATGAAGTGAAAATGTCAACACTGTGAGGTTATAGGGACATTAAAAAGCACTTGACCAATGCATTTGTTATGACACATGTTTTTGCACCACACCTTCATTTTGAGATGTGTTTGAAAATCACTCAACCGCTTGTACTCGCGGATTGTGCCAGGAGTAATTAAAAACTTTTAGCATAAGTGAAAATTAATTAAATTCAAGTTTATTTATAGCACATTTAAAAATAACTTCAGCTGACCAAAGTGCTTCACATAAAAGTCAACAAAAAACAAATATACAGATATATAGGCAAAGAACAATAAAAGGCCAAGATATCCTGTCTAGCTCGTATTAAATGCCAGGGAGAAGAGGTGGGTTTTCAGTTTAGTCTTAAACTGTGTTAAAGATGGTTCTGACAGTCAGAGGGAGGCTGTTCCACAGTCTGGGTGCTGCCTGAGAAAAGGCTGGGAGCCAGTGCAGGCTGCACAGCACAGGTGTGATCTGCTCGCATCTTGTTTTTGTCAGCAGACGAGCTGCAGTGGACATTCTGTAGGCGCCACATACAAAGAATTACAATAATCCTGACACAACATTACAAATGCATGGATTGATTTTTCAAAATCCGCCTATGGAATCTAGGGCTTTACTTTAGAAAAGAGCCTCAGCTGAAAGAAGCTGGACTTTATGACAGATAGAATAAAAATTTAAATGGATGTATAACTGTATAGAAAACAAAGATGTGGCTGTTTGCAGTGAGTGAAAATGCTGAGAGTGCTCTTGGAAAACAAGGATCAAAGAAAAAAAAAACTAAATCCAGGCACTCCAGAAAAGTAAAAGTCACATGAGGAAAAGTGTGGTTAAAAGGCCTATTTATAAAATGATGAATCATGATTTTAGCTCTGATGAAGGCTGTGTCTGCTCCAAACATGTTGGCTTTGGCCGTATAAATAAAAGCCTTTTAACCACACTTTTCCTCACGGCACTTTTACTTTTCTGGAGTGCCTGGATTTAGGTTTTTCTAAACTTGATGTGTAACCAGGGCGACTGTAGCTCAGTTGGTAGAGCGTCCACTGATCTGAAGGTTAGTGGTTCGAATCCCGCTCTCAGCATAAACATCATTGGTTGAGTGGTCCACTGACTCACAGGTTGGCGGCGCGATTCCAGCTCCCACAGATAAATGTTGTTGTTGTGTCCTTGGGCAAAACACTTAACCCACCTCACCCCTACCTCCTCTGGTGTATGAATGTGTGTGTGAATGGGTGAGTGGTTCTTTGATGTAAAGCTCTTTGAGTGCCTTAAAGGTGGAAAAGCGCTATATAAAAATGTGACTATTTAACAACTGTGTTCCACTGTTTTATTAGAGCCTTGTGCATTTTAAATGGATTTTACGACATTTTAAGCCCCCTGAGGGTTTTTGGTAGCCATACGTCGCATTCTATTATATAAAGTATCTTATTCTGTATTTTTTGCAAAGTGAAAATAAATCAAAATTAAATACAGTACATGTTTTCTTTTAAATAAACAAATCCAATGTTTTATCCTATCCTCCAGTTTTGTCACTTTCACGCCACATAGCTGGAAAGTACATAGCCTTAATCCCAAAAGCTTGTGTCAGATGTGTTTACCGCTTTACTCTGGAGTCAGCCTGACACCCATGACTCTGCATCCATCACTACAAACTCAACAGGACGTGTGACAAAAGCCTGCAGCATCTTTGGTACACAAGTGAGAAACAACAGAAGGAGTTATGCTGCAAGGAAAAGGCAACAACTTATATCAGTATTCTAACAGTATGGGTGAAAAGTGTGGCTGTTTGCTTCTTGCTGGTTTCTAATGACTCCAGCCTTATCGTAGTGTGTCCTCTAGAGAATTGCTCATATATCGCCGCGAGCAGACAGCGTCCTAATGGCATGTCCAGAGCAGAGAGGAAACAAGGCCAGAAGAGCTGAAGAGACGATGCTTCAAATCTGACACTTTTTAAACCCAGTTATTAAGAATCCATACACCACTGATGCGCCTGTCTCTGGTCTGGAGGAAAGAATGAATTTTGTTGTATATAGACCTGAATGTGACGGCTGCGTTTAGAAATTACCAGTTACATTTAAGCAGTGGTGGATGAAGTACTCAGTTTTGTTACTTAAGTAAAAGTACAGATACAAAGGTAAAAAGTATTAAAGTACTTGTTTAAAATTTTACTTTAAGAGTAAAAAATAAAGGTATTTCAGACAAGTGTTGTTAATTTGTTAAAGTGTAAATGTAGTGATATAGATTCAAAAATTTTGCAATATGAAACAATTTCTTAATTTAAAAAAACATTTTTTTTGTATTTATTTTTGTTTGCTCAAAGCCGAAGCTTGAATCAAAAAACTAATTTCTTAATTTAAAAAAACATTTTTTTTGTATTTATTTTTGTTTGCTCAAAGCCGAAGCTTGAACTCAAAAACTTTAGTCAGGATGTTACTCAAACACGGTAAAAATAACTCCTCAAATCATATGAAAAGTACTTTTTACTTTTCAGTCCAGTCCAAAAATGTAGAGGAGTAGAAAGTACAGGTACCTGCTCTCAAATGTAGTGAATAAAAGTAAAAAGTATCAACTGTAAAGTAAAGTACAGATACCTAAAAAATCTACTTAAGCACTTTACTACTTGTACTTTGTTACCTTCCACCACTGCATTTTAGTTGGTAAATAAGCATTCTAAGATTTAAAGGTGCACTTCGTAACTTTTTTCGTGAGGTTTCCTATCAACCTTATTATGCCCCGCCCACTTTTGCCTTTAAATGCTACTAAACTGCACTTTCTTTATGGTGGCACTTCCAGTTAAGCGTAAATCCCATTCAT
Organism: Periophthalmodon schlosseri; assembly: GCA_000787095.1. Taxonomy (NCBI): domain Eukaryota; kingdom Metazoa; phylum Chordata; class Actinopteri; order Gobiiformes; family Gobiidae; genus Periophthalmodon; species Periophthalmodon schlosseri. The sequence goes on along the minus strand of KN485310.1, from coordinate 17,298 downwards.
TTCAATGGGGAATTTGAGAAAAAAAAAATTGCAGCTAAAATCTGATATAAAGTAGGTTGATTTGTATAAAATGTTCTATGTTCACGTGCCAACAAGTCAACACTGCACCGATTCTCTGAGAGGCTTTAAAACGGCTCTGTAGTCCACATAGAACTTATTTGCTGTCAGACTCGGCGGCCCCATGCAAAATAATCAGTGGTGGAAGATAACAAAGTACAACTAGTAAAGTACTGTTCTTAGGCAGGAATTTTTAGGTATCTGTAAAATTAAGAAATTGATTTGTATTGCTACTGTTGACCAAAATCTGTATCATTTTTTTAATCAATATCACCACATTTAACACTTTAACAAATTAACAACACTTGAAATACTTTTACTTTTACTCTCAAAGTACATGTTTAAATGATTACTTAAATACTTTCACTTAAGTAGAGTTTTTCATGTGATACAACACTGAAAATAATACAACCCCTATGATGATGTCGGCGCCCGCGGGAACTTCCGGAATAAAGTGAATAATGTTTTTCTTTGCCGTCTAAAATTGAGAGAAACAAAATCAACAGAACACGACTAGCAAACAACACAGGATTAGAGATGTTCTTTCTTCCTCCTGTGCTTTGTGATTGGATGTGCTGTAACTCTTGAAAGGGTTTGTTAATTTGCAGCATGGTTAACTTTCCCAGTCACTGAAACCAACTCCAGCACAGAGCCTGATAAAGGTGATACCACAGTGTTGCAGCCTGGTCACATATATCTGCAGCTCTTGTCTGACTATAAAGTGCCGTGTGGTTTCATGACTGATAGCCCTCACCGAGCCAGCGTTTTATCACAGCTCTTAGCTCCAGTCATTTGACATTTAAAGATGGAAGTAGTGATCGGCCTGGGCTTATCTGATAGTGGCTCTCGCTCAATCACATTACATTTATATCAGTTGCAAATCTCCATCTTTGTCATTAGGGATTCTGTATGCCGTTCCAACATTAGAGACAGCATATTGAATGTAAATTGCTTGAGATAGTCCCGGATAAAACGTCAGGAAATATGCCGCACAGGATACATTAAAGTCACAGCATAGGCCACAGCAGCGTTTGTCAAACATGAATGAGGTTATTATATTTGGCTGTTATAAATCATGTGCACAAAATTGACTCTTGTGAGCTATAAACCGTGTTCTAATGCTGTTACCTCCTCCAAAACATACCCAGAGTTTTGTTTTGTTTCATTCACACATGTTTAAGCAATCCTGGTTTATTAGTCTGTCTACATCACCAAAGCTCAAAATGCTCTGTTCCACCTTGTGATGTCATGTAGTGGTAGTTTTCAAGTTAACAGCTACTTTTTACCTTTTGTTCAGCAGAGATGGGCAATTCCAGGGCTGAAATCATCCAAATGATTCTAGTGCAGGTGTATGGAGTTTAAAAACACAGTGGAGCACTTCCTGTATTACCACATGACATCACAAGGTGGAACAGAGTGTTTTCCTTTTGAGATAAGAACTCAGTGTAAATATGCAGGGTTTGTGTGTTAAACATGTGTGAATGAAACAAAACAAAACAAGGTATGTTTGTGATGAGTAAACAACGTTATAACATAGATTAAAAAAGCATAATATGGGCCTTTTAAAATCCAGTATTAAAGGTGCTGTACCAGATTTTTACTGTTTTAAAAACATGATAAACAGAACTAGTTCATTTTAAACATTTGCAGTGGTTCAAAGTTATTCCTCACTCATCTTATTCCGAGCATCGTTATTATTAACTGCGATGAGGTTATAAATGCTTTTCACATCTTTCCCGATGCAGAGTTTTGCCGTCAATAAAAGCATGCTAACCGTGCACTTCCTGACTGTCTGACAATAACATGCTTAATTAAAGGCAAACAGTATACACCAGACTTCTTTTGACCCGCTTATACAGGCCCTTAAACTAAAAAAAATGCAGACTTTTCTTCTATGTGTTCTCTTCATATGACAGCCATAGCCAACTCTTATTCACCCCTAAAAAGATGTGACACACCCTTCTCTTCATTAGTGCATGTTTACTGTAACAGCAGCTCACTGTGGAGAACCACTGCCAGAGTCAATCTGCAGCTCTAATTAGTCCACTCCCAAACACTGTTCTTGTGAAGTGTTTAAACTGTTTACTTTTGCAGATACCAGGGCGCTGCCTTTGGACTTGATTAGAGCACAAATGATGTCCGTGTGTTTTTATGGGAGATAGATAGCACATCAGGGCTAATGTGGAAAAGGGGTTTATGAAAGTCTTTACTGTAGTATACAAAGTTAATAGGACTTGTTGTTGTGTGAGCACAGTTATTGCTTCTAGCCATGCTCAGAATACCCACTACAGCAATGCCATACTCTGTTAATTACCGTAAATTTCGGACTATAAGCCGCAACGTTTTTGCCGCGCTTTGAACTCTGCGGCTTATACAACGGTGTGGCTAATTTATTGATTTTTACTGGTTAACGGCCACCGGGGGCACTCTCTACCAGTAAGTGCAAAAGTGAGACAGACTGGGGAAAGATTTGCCGCGCTTTGAACTCTGCGGCTTATACAACGGTGCGGCTAATTTATTGATTTTTACTGGTTAACGGCCACCGGGGGCACTCTCTACCAGTAAGTGCAAAAGTGAGACAGACATGGGGAAAGATTATGCGCTGCAGAATACACTAGTTTTGATTTTGAAGTGTCATTTTGCGCATCATGCCACACCCTCATCATGGAAAACACACGAAGAAATGCAGATGATGCAGCTTTAAGTTAAAGGCAATGGATCTGGCATCAAAGAAGGAAATAGAGCCACTGCACGTAAGCTTGGCATTAAGGAATTGATGGTGCAATGTTGGAGATGGCAGCAGGAAGAACTTAGTCAATGTAAAAAGATGACAAAAGCTTTCAGAGGAAATAAAAGCCGATGGCCCGTGTTGGTGCTGTTTTATTTTCTAAACATGCAGGCATGTTCATTCCGTGTTGATGACGTGTTGTTGCCATGCTGCTGATTTTCAGGCACAGTTTGAAAAAAAAAAAATTAAAATGTTTTAAATTAAAACAAAAACAAAAAAACCTTCCCTGTACCGTCTTTCTGTGTAAATATCTCATGTTACAACATGAAAACCTGCAGCTTATATTCAGGTGTGGCTTATATATGTACAAAATTGATTTTCTTTTAAAATGTAGCTGGTGCGGCTTATATTCAGGTGCGCTCTGTAGTCCGAAATTTATGGTGGGTATGTAGGGTTTTAATCAGGGCTGTAAATGTATTTTCACAAAATCAGCAAATGTAAACAGAAAATAAGTATTACTGTTGCACTTTTCACAACACACAATGATACAAACCACTTTTTCAGGGAGCAACCAAAGTTCAGAAATGTATCCTTTCAACAAGATATTTATACCCTGTTATCCATCCTGTAGGCAGCACTGTTCTATTCTTTACAGGATTATAAATGACAGAGTAGGATAATCTACGGTAGCCTGGAGAGACCATTCCTCACATGTGAACAATCTTCAAACACAATACAGAAACCTGATGCTCCTAAAGTGTATTAAAGGGATTCTCTCAGTGATGTCATAGCAGTACTGCATCTATCATGAATGGACATAAAGAAGCTCATGTATCCACAGTCTAAAGGTCTAAAATGACAGCCTGCGTGTTCGCTGGTTATATCAGACTTACATTGTTCCTTTCACACAGCTGAATTCTGCTGACATCTGGAGTACTGGAGACCATGTGTGTGCCTGGGTGGGTTTAAATCAAATGTTTTGCCCCAAGGCTCAATTTTGGGCCCGCTACGTTTTACTACATTTATTACCGTAAATCGATGGTTGGAATTTAAGAGAAAGCCTCATACATTTATATGCAGATGATGCTGTTTTGTATGCAAGTGCTCCCTCTGATGACCAGGCGATTTTAAAACTGCAGTTAGATTTTAATGAAATCCAAAATTCCCTCAAAAATCTTAAATTATTATTGAATGCAAATAAAACTAAGTATGTGGTTTTGATGTGCAAGCTACAACTCTTTATACACTAAATGTACATTGATTGAAAGCGTCACCACCCATAAATATCTTTGGTTTTGGCTTGACGAAAAGTTACCCTTTAAAATACATTTCTCAGAATGATGTAACGGTTTAAAATGAAAATGAGAATTTTATTATAGAAATAAACCTTGTATCCCATTGAATTACAGAAAAGAAATTCTTCAAGCAACCTTCCTTTCTGTATTGGATTATGGAGATATAATCTACATGCAGACTTCAGCCTCTGCTTTGAAACCTTTAGATACACTTTTTCACTCTTCGTTTCATAACCCATCATTATGCACTCTATGAAAAAGTAGGTTGGCCATCGCTATTTGTCAGAAGAGAACAACACTGTATAAATGTATTTATAAGGAACTACTTCACAGACTACTTGAAAATCTCATTTGCTTGTTGAACTTTGCAGGAACTTTGAATACAAGATCTCACGATTGCCTACGTCTAAAAACTGACCACACTAGAACTGAAATGAGAAGAAAACCTTTTGATTATTTTGCTTCCCAAAAATGGAATACGTTTCAAGGACATGCAAAACACATAGATACATTGGTGCAAATGTATTTTAATAATTTGGCGATAAATGTTTATAATCACACCTGCACCTGTTTTTAATGTTTTAAATGGACCCATGTAGTTATTTGTTTTGCTGTTTCTGTTTGTATTCTGTATTTTGACAGGACACTCATGAAAAAGTCTGAGTGCTCTCAATGGGCTCTCCCTGTATAAATAAAGATAAACGAAACATGAAAAAATATATCACACACTTATACATACATGTGGATTAAAATAGGTTAAGGCTCTTAGGTTAAGGTTAGGCAAGTAGTGACTATAGTTAAGGTTACAATCAGTTTCAAGGAAATTCATTTTTGTCAATGTAATGTCCATAGTAGTCATGTAAACCCAACGTCTGTGTGTGTGTGTGTGTGTGATGAGTGAGTGCGCTGGCTTCACCTGTGCACCAGGCTCAGGTGTGTGGACATGATGAGGTCACTTACAAATGTAACCTCAGAGAAAACCAGATGCCCTGCAGACATGTGTAAAAGTGTGTGTTACGTGCCGAGGGCTTGGGAGCTGCATACCTAATGTGACATCAGTCTGCACAGATTGTAGTGAGGTGCTGATGAGGTGAAGGGGAAACACTGTTACCTGAGGACACAGATGCTGCTCTGTGCTGTAATGGCTGCTGTCAGGGTGTGATGGATTAGATCTAGCGCCCCCTGCCCCACTGCTCCTGCCCTACACACGGGGATAGTCTGTACTGCTACGGGCTCAACTGGGGAAAAGACACAGGAGGCTGAGGTATTTCACAGAAGATTAGTCTGAAAAAGAGAACCTGCAGGAGAAGGATAATTATCATATCAAAGGGCCCTCAGGTCTGTCTTTTCAGTGAATTAATGCTAATGATGATAAATGGACATTCTGGGTGTACTACAGATATAATGTCATATCCCAACAATCCCAATAGGTACAGCAATGAATATCCTTTGTAATCCCCAAATGATTCTCTTTTTAATTACAAAAATAAAAGATGCAATTTTGTGCTGGTCCCAAGGCCAAAGTGAAAAGTGGATTTTTCCCTGTCCTTGGACTAATTCCAGTAGGGCCCTCTCTTTGTACTGACAGAAACATGATGATGTGATGTGTTTTTTTTCTCTGTAAATAAAGTGCCATGTAAACCCAGTCATCCAGAACGGCACACTTTTTACATCTTCTTCCCGGTGAGACATGTCTGGCCGCTTCTTGAAGGGATTGCTTCTTACTTTGAGATTGTGTATTGTTTTTCTGTTGCTCATCGAGGCAGAGAAATGTGACATTGACTTGTTGCTGGAGAAAGTGAATCTTCAGTGAATCCTGGAAGAGAAAACCGTATTGGGAAAATAATGCAGAACTCAAGGGGAATTGAACTGAGGAGCAGTTATTAAGGCAAGTCCAATGTAAATGCTAATCAAAGGACTGGACAATATGGGACATGATATTAGCATCACTATAATGTTTACATAATGCTTTTACCATATCTCTGTTGTTCTCAGCTGTGTTACCTGAAAAGCTACCACTTTACTATATACTCTGTTTTTATTAATGACATTAAAAACCAAAGTTATTCCTCACTTATCTTATGCACTCCGAGCATTCTTATTCACCTCAATGAGTTTGTAAGCACTTTTCACATCAGAGACCACAGCGGATTTTTATCAACATGGTAATGCTAACAACAGCTAGCATGTTAACACTGCACTTCCTGATTCTTGGACGATAAAAGGCTTCATAAGAGCTCCTTTTACAATATATCTGTCATGGGAAAGCAATTAGTTGGAGCACATAGATCAGGCGGATCGGTGCAGCGTCTGCAGTGATGAGGTCGCTGTAATGGTCTGTTGTAGTGAAGAAGGAGCTGAGTCGAAAGGCAAAGCTCTCGATTTACCGGTCAATCTACGTTCCTACCCTCACCTATGGTCATGAGCTTGGGGTAATGACCGAAAGGACAAGTCGCGGATACGGTCATGAGCTTGGGGTAATGACCGAAAGGACAAGATCGCGGATACAAGTGGCCGAAATGGGTTTCCTCTGCAGGGTGCCTGGGCGCTCCCTTAGAGATGGGGTGAGGAGCTCAGTCACACAGGAGGAGCTCGAAGTAGAGCCGCTGCTCCTCCACATTGAGAGGAGTCAGTTGAGGTGGCTCGGGCATTTGTTCAGGATGCCTCCTGGACGCCTCCCTAGGGAGGTGTTCCGGGCACGTCCCACTGGAGGAGGCCCCGGGGAAGACCCAGAACACGCTGGTGGGACTATGTCTCTCGGCTGGCCTGGGAACACCTTGGGTCCCACCGGAGGAGCTGGAGGATGTGTCTGGGGTGAGGAAAGTCTGGGAGTCCCTGCTTAGACTGCTGCCCCCGTGACACGGCCCCGGATAAGCGGAAGAAAATGGATGGATGGATGGACATAGATCAGCCAGGAGACGTAGAAGTGTGTTAAGTGCACCTGTCAGATCACCTGTCCTCATGAGCTGTCAACCACTCTGCCACCAGTTTTGGGTTCTGGACCATGTACCAGGCCTTGACCAGTTGAAACATAAATAAAACAACAAAAGAAGATCACATTAGTCCAGGTTTCAATCATTCATCTGTGACGTCATTATTCTGTACAGAAGCGTGACATGTCGTACTTATTTATTTAAAGGGACTGGCCTTGAAAGCTGGCCTTGAGCTCTAAAAAAAATCTACTTTTTAGAGCTTTAAGCAATGTTATAGTTGTTTCTCCACATCATTAAATTTGTATTTTTTCGTGCATATTTGAGCAATCGATTGATTTAATTGATTAACTCCTGTTTTGGCCGTCACCCACTTCTTTGTACGTACTTCAGCCTCCAATTTTATTTTAATTTTTCAGTTGGTGACACATGGATTCGGCAGCATCGCAAAGTCATTTTGGTACAGCTCGCTAACATGATCTGCAGCTAGCGTGATCTGCAGCAGTCCGTCGGCGGTGCCAACTCTTTGTTGTTATGCCATTGGACACGGAGGTTTTCTAGCGTGGATGCCAGAGGACGTGATTCTTTTATTAAGTTGTTTTAGATAAATATTGCTGTTTAAAATGTCTGATCCACGGGTGTCATAGATTATAACTATATAGCAGACACAAGCACAGTACATCTTCTTTAAAGGTGCTCTGTGTAACTTTTTCAGGACATGTCATTGCTTTACCTAGAATGTACTGTATGGCAATAAACCTGTCGATCTCCTTGGAGACACGCAGGTGATACCATCCATGCCAGACTGTGCTAGAATGTATATTTTAAGGTATTTTTGAGCATAAAAACACCTGTGATTAAATGCCAGATTAAAAGCCTTTAAAATAAGGTATAATATTCAAGCTTGTTTTGTGAGAGCGGTCTTCTTCTTGCCGTTGTCTGGTTAAACTGATATTTCACAGGCCTGTAGTAGCCCTGACTTGCCTTCGTGAACCCAGTGAATGTGCTCCCAAAGCTCCGTACACTTATTTTACCATTTTCCCATGTTGTCGTTTGATCTTAACATCTGCTCTCAAACACTTTTTACGGTCTGATTTACTATCTATTCTGAGGACTACAAATGAAAGGCTTTCCATGTTTTTATGGCTTATGTGACAGTGTGATGATTTTATGATGATGTCCCTGCATGTCTCCGGCTCCATTTCATAAGGCACCATATGTCTGATTCATGGGCATAGTTTTGAATGTTTTCTAAGTACATCAATCTTTCAAGATTCCAGAAAACCAGTCTAATGCTATGTAATTAGATTCATTTTTGAAAATACAAAACTATACGACATTGGTAAATATATAGACTAAATATATAAACTTACAGAAAGGTAGCAGTGGATACACAAAATATATCATACACTAAAGTTATAACTGCAAATATGATAATTGGACGATTCTTTTTTACATGACGTGTAACTATAACTGACAAGACTATGCCAATTACACACACACACACACACACATACACACTTTTTTTAATATAGAGCTTTTCCACTTTCAAGGCACTCAAATCACTTAACATCAAGGAACCAAACACACGTTCACTCACACTTTCATACCAGTGCATGCAGACATTGTGGGCAAGGTGGGTTAAGTGTCTTGCCCAAGGACAGTCAGTAGTAGTAGTAGTCAGTTGAGGTCAGTATTTATCATGTGTACTTTTTCTTGGGAATCTTGGGAATTTTTTGGTGATTTCTTGGCAATATGATAAGATAAGGTTGAATTAATAACATATATGACTCACTACACACTAAGAACTAAAGAGTTTCATTCGGCTGTTTATTTATTGTATTTTTTTTTAATATTGTAGATTTAGATTTGCAGTTTAAATTTGCTTCTAGGTTATTATGTCAGTGGCATAAATTAGTTTCAGAGAGCGAGATTCAAACCACCAACATCCGGATCAGTGAACAAACTCTCTACCAACTGAGCTACTTGTTCTTTAAGTCAACAAAGATTATTTTCAGAAGCATTTCCCCATAACTTGAAGCATCTTTGAAATATCTGTATTTCGCTCCATTCCACCGTGCCCATTGAAGTGCCCTCTTCCTGCGTTTGTTGCCCAGGGATTCAATTTTCTCCAACCACAAACTCATTTTCACATAAAACACACGGATCATTTTGGACATTTCTGTTTTTACACTGTGTAATTTTTTCACTCATCTTCTGGTTAAAATGAGTCATTACGATGAGATGAGTCATACTGGTGAAAATTACAAGGTGAAATTGCCTTAAATGTTTCTGGTTTGTGTCATTATCCCACACCACAAGTCAGGTTTCCCCATTTGTAAAGCCTCTGGTTCTTCTTACTGTTCAGAATAAACAGAAACAATTGTCACACTCGTTTATCACTTATCTATGAAGCAATGCAGTTATGTTTATAACAGTTTTATTCTGATACAGTTGAAACCAGAAGTTTACATACACTATATAAAAAGACACGTACGCTTTTTTTTCTCACTGTCTGACATGAAATTAGACTAAACGTTTCATGTTTTAGGTCAATTAGGATTACCAAAATTATTTCTATTTGCTAAATGCCAGAATAATGAGAGAAGGATTATTTTAGACATTTTTTCATTACTTTCTTCAAAGTCAGAAGTTTACATACAGTAACATTATTATGGCTTAAAGCAACTTGCCTTGGAACTTTGCCACTGCTCTGACACTGTGTAATTATTTCTAATCTGCTAAATGCATTGTAATGAGTTATTCCATGTAGGTACAAGAAATCAGTTTTGCACACACAAAAGGGATGCAGCAGCTAGTAAAATGTGGAAATATATATATAAAAAATATATAATAATGCTCCTCACTTCCAATAATGCAAATATGAAGTATAGATTATGCTTTTGGGGACAGATTGGAGGTTGTTCTTGTGGCATATTTCATTTTTGTTGCATTTTTTCACAACTCGTCTGCAGTAACACAGGCGTTCCCCAGTCTCACACATAACAGTCACTTTAGTTTGCAATAAGTTCAGAGATGTCAAATTCCAAAGCATTCCGGAATTCTGCTCCCAGAGTTATCCAAGGGAAAAGAAGCATGTCTGTTTTGAAGTAGTGCGGTTGGAAACTTTCATGCTTGGACTCATCTTTATGATTCCACATAGTTTTAAAGCGCTGTTTTAAAACATAGTAATTCAGGCTATTTCCATATGAGCACAAAAGTAAAAAGTGGAACCAAAGCATTTACAGATAGAGAGTGGTGATGTCTGCCTTTTGCACGCTTTTCGGTATTTTTTCCACATTATCCGAGCAAGTGTCTCCACCGTCAAACCAGCTGAATAAGCCTGTCTGCAGGTTCACGGGGGTTAAAAGCTTTGATCGCTCAGAGACAGAGGAGAGAGAGGATGGGCTACTGTGGGATCTGATCCCTGACCTCTTCGTCTGTTCACAGTCTTAACCACGTACACTTGACTTGAGCGGGATCATACACCGAAGCTATGTCATTATAAATGGGGGTATTTGCACAGAAGCCTGCTGGGTAAAGGGCAGTATCCCTGGTAAATTAGTACTGGGTTCAATATTCCAATCATACGCATACATCTCTATCTCTATTGTTGTAACAGAGAAAGGGCCAGTCACTGTTAAAATATTCATTAGAAAAAGGTTAGAAGGTAAAAAAAAAAAAGGAATAAGAAGAAGAGGCAGAAGAAGAAGAAGAAGTAGAAGTAGAAGAAGTAGAAGTAAAAGAAGAAGAAGTAATCAAAAACATTGTTAGGCAGATTTATGATTTAGGAAAATTCAGTCACAAATGTTTATACCTTTTCTGCCAGTGTGTGCCAGTTATCCTACCATCAGTAATCTGACTCAGGCTAGCAGCTGTTTATAATCCTTAAACACACTGTGGGGAATTAAAACCCCTCGTCTCTTATCTTGTCTCATGTGTGAGCAATCAGCTTTTACACCATAACCAGGAGGAGGCCCCCAGCTGGAACGATAAGAAATAGGAGGAGGCCCCCAGCTGGAACTGATAAGAAATACAAAGATAAATGAGAATTTGTGGTTCATCAACTACAGGCTTGATCAGTGGCTCCTGCAGTCAAAGAGAGAGGACGCTCACCATGTGTAGAACCATCCATCAAACAGGAGCTGGTGTTCCTCAGCTCTGATGGTGAGTGTGGAGCTCACTCTCACTATCATTATAACTCTATGACTGAGGAGCTGCAGCCTGACAAAGCTCTGTGCAGACCAGTGATCAGAGCCGTGATGGAGAGAGGTCAGAGGTCACATGGGCACAAGCATCTTTTACTGGAGTCTCTCTACCACAGGGAATGGCAGGGACTCCAGTGGTGAGCTGTTTAGACAGGCTGGAACTGCTCTAGACAGTCTTTTGGTAGACCTACTTATTCATATAATAAGTAAAAGACCAGTTTTCTACCTTAAACTGAAGGCAGTTTTACTTTTGAAATTGTGAAATGGATTCTAATTCTAGACCTCGCTACCCTGTTTGTCACAATGAAAGTCACAAAAGAAACACATTTTATAGCATATTCCACCTTTGAATATAGGTTTTATGATGCAGAGAGAGTGAATGTGTCCTTTAGTATAAAGCTTTGGGAACTCACTGCTTTAATCACTCTGTAGTTGTGAAAAGCATTGGTTTTCTTCATACACCTTCATCTGTCACTGTTTGTTATTGTGGATTATTGTGATGGATAGTTCTACCCTTATAATAAGATGTTTTCTGCCAATGATGTTGCAAAACCAACTGTTTGAGAGCTTTTCCTCCCTTCAGACTAATGAATTCAATTGAACATCTTTCTCTTATAATCTGACACAAGGCTTCCCTCAACAACAACAACAACAACAACAACAAAATCATTTGGTCAATTGAAATAATCAAAGTGTAGTGGGGAAAACAGGCAGGCACTCGCACAAACAGAGCTTCTGTAATTGGGCTGTTTTGCATTTCATCTCCAGGGATATTTTATTCACACGCCTCTCTTATAAAGCCCTAAATCATTTCATTCTAAACTGATTGCTCCTCAAACACAAAAGAGAAGAAGAAAGTGCCCATGCCTCCTGTGGGGCTGAGTGAAGCACTTATTTCAAACCAAAGAGGGGTAACAGACAGAGATAGCATTGGACTGTGTATAGATATATAATGGTCTTCTCCACAGGCGTAAGGGCGAACACACATGCTGGTTTAGACACGCAGGTTCTCTGGCCTATGTGTGTTGTTCTCCAGCAAACTTTCTTCTGAGCACTTGTTCAAATAGAGGGTCATGGTCAAGTAGGATTAGCACTATTCTATCTTTTCTTTGTCAGAGACCATGTACAATGATTTGTACCAGATTTAGCTACTGCTACCTTCCATCTGCAGTCCCTGTGCAGGTGATTACACTTAAAAATACACATTTCATTACAATTACATTATAAGACTAACTTAGTTCTCATAATTAACATTAGCAATAAAATGCCACCAATTTAAATATTTAAATATTAGCTGTAGCCTAAAGACAAGACTTCAAACTAAAAGCGATGCACCTGATTTTTACCAACGCAAACATAGTTCAGTTTGCAGCAGTCCAAACATATTCCTCACTTTCCAAAAAACATTCCTCGCATATTTATTCACCTTGATGAGTTTATAAGCATTTTATTTCAACATTCGAGTTTTGGCGTCATGGTAAAAACAACTAGCATGCTAAGAGCCTACTTTCTGATTCAGTGATTGAAACACTTCATAATTAGATGCAGGCAGCACACAGCGGTCTCATTCTGACCCTAGGAGCAGCTTTTACAACATATTTGTGCAAGGGCAGGACAAATTGTGCTTAACTGCATGGAAAAAAAATTGAGCACAGGTGCGTGCATGTTTAAACCAGCAATACATGAAAAATGATACTGCTTTACGATTGCTTTTTACCAAGACATAGCACAGAACTTTCTGTACTCTACTTTGCTCTGTATCTTTTTGTCCTAAGTGTCCTTCTTGCACAAGTTGTTGAAGTTCCAAGACAAGAACTCATAAATATAATCTAGCATTATTCACCATAGAACAGAGCAGTAAGGGGCAGAGGAGGAGGGCTGGAATCCAATCCAAGACTCCTGGTGTGAGAGCTCATCTTGTCCTGATCTCATTCTCAAGAGCCCCTCATTTAAAAAGTACTTAAGTCAATACACACACATTGTATCTTCCACAGTGCACAGTGTGAAGTCTGCTGTCACCATTTGCCCTTTGTTGTCCTGGAGGGGCATCCGAGTGGTGCCGCCCTCTTGTGATTGGCACTGTCTGCGGGGCGTCTGATGTTCAGTATTGTGTTAGTAGAAGGGCGCAGTCTTCTTCTTTGCAGCAGTGAGGCAGGGCGGGCAGCGGACATGTTGCGTGGCTGATCTCTCTTTCAGATGCTCCGGCCGAGGTGGAGCGTGACAGCTGTTTGTTTTGGCAGCCGTCAGTGGAGTTGCTGCCTCTAATTTATTACAGCTATCATCAAATGTGTCAGAATCCAAAGTGAGCAAATCACATCCTTTCTAAGTTAGTTTTATGAACAGTTAATTCATGTTTTGGTTGTGAGTGTGTTATTGATGTTTGCTTGTAATCTTTGCTTGAATCTGCATCCTTCAAATCAGGATAGAAATCTAGGGGTAATAATGGATTTGAACTTTAGCAACCGCATCAATAACATCTGCAGCGTTTTACCATCTATAAACATTGCAAAAATCAAAGGTATTCTGTCAAAACTAGACTTGGAGAGACTTATCCATGCATTTGTCTCCAGTGGGTTAGACTACTGTAAAAGCCTGCTGACTGGAATCTCCAAACGAGCGTTAAGACAGTTGCAGTACATCCAGAATGCTGCTTCTCGGGTCCTGACCAGAACCAGGAAGTACGAGCACATAAGTCCTGTGCTCAGGTCTCTGCACTGGCTCCTGTGGCTCAGAGAATAGACTTTAAAGTAGCTCTGCTTGGGTCAAGTCTCTCCATGGCCCAGCACCAACGTACATCTCCCACATGTTAGTGCCACATGAACCATCTCATACTGTGAGGACTTCAGGGACCGGCCTCCTGCTGGTGCTCAGAGTCAGGACTAAACATGGGGAATCAGTGTTTCAGTTTTACGCAGCTAAAACCTGGAACAGTCTCCCTGAAGATGTGAGACAGGCCTCTACTTTGACCATGTTTAAATCCAGGCTCAGAACAGTTCTTTTGTGTTCTGCTGTGCATATGACTGAAGGGTTTTTATTCTGCACTCTCCTGTGATTTTAATGTCTTTCTTATTCTGTAAAGCACTTTGAATTACTTTGTGTATGAATTGTGCTATACAAATAAACTTGCAGTCTTTTAAGAGAGGTTTTTGGACTGCTACCGACTGAGTAAAAAACACTAGTTTGCATATTTTACACTTGCAGGACAAACCAGAGGAGAACACATCACCCATAATGTGAGGCTATGCTGTATGAAATTCCTGAATATAATGACGCTGGCCGGAAATTCTTTGGACATAGAAAAAAAGAATACATCTCAAAGCCAGAGAAACACTCAGCCCGACACATCACAGGAAGCACTTATGTCTCAGACAATACAGGATTACTCAACCATGAATGAAGCACTCAAAATACAACTCTGAGTAAGCATTTGAAGAGGGAAAGTCATTAAGGAAGCTCTGGCCGATTTTCCATAATGTCTCCACTTTAAAAAACGGCCACCAGTGTTCCTTTATATAATACTTATCTTTTGTTCCTCACCTCCCATACATTTGTTTTCTTATGTGGCCGAGTTGACAGTCTCTTAGAAGCCTGAATGCACTTGTCAGTCAGTTAGTACATGCTATTCAATGCTTAAACTATTAGCTGTGCAATAGCTCTGTGGTGGTCTCCTTCTCTTGTCAAAACCGATTTTGGCACAAAGCTCTCCAGTTCACCACTTTTTTATTTCACCTTCAAATGGACCACCTGCCACCTGCTGTTTTCAGTTAAGAGGTGTTTTTTTGTTTTTTTTTGAAGCAGACACAATGTTGTTATTCTTGCGTTTGACTGACCTCTGTTTTTGTGACCTGTCAGCGTGGGGCAACCTGGGAAATGTGCTCAAGAGCCAGGGCAAGATGGAGGAGGCCGAGCATGCGTACAGGAACGCTCTGTACTACCGCAGCAACATGGCCGACATGCTCTACAACCTGTGACTGATTTGACCTGTTCTGAACATTACATTACAGTAGTTAAAAAAGCATTTGTGGTTATGTCATGACCGTCAGTAATTGCAGCACGGTGGCTGAATGAGTCACGCTACACAGTAAAAAGGTTCCAGGTTTGATTCCTGGGTGAGCCGGGCCTTTCTGTGTGAAATGTACATGTTCTCACCGTGTCTGGGTGGGTTTCCTCCCAGCTGCAAGAAGGTCATCAAACGTAGTATTAAAATTGTAAATTAAAAAGATGTACAAGGCACTGATTCATTACAAATCTGCAACCATAATACACTAAGGAAAGTATTCATGACATGGGCAGTTAAAAAAGCATAGCTACAGTGTTTTCATTGGGTGAAGCGTAAAAATGTCCTTCTCTCTCACCTGATCATATAAATGAGCTCCCTGCTGTTGGAGCATCGGTCTCTGACAGATAAACAGCAGCTCTAAAACGTCTCATCTTTTCTTCTTTCCATTCATTAGCGTCCTAATCAAGAACGTGGTCGGACTAGAACATTTCCATTCAGCGTGCAATTATCCAATCTGCTGGAGCTGATAACACACTTTAATGAATTAGTCCAAGAGGCAACGATAATGTGAATGTCAGAGAGAGCTTTTAATATTCTGTTTTGTTTTGGGGTTTTTTTTACTTAGGTCTATTTACAACAAACTCATGGAAGAGGATATGTAAAAGTGAAATGGTTTTAACTTGAATTTTAATCAGTTTTTTCAAAGCAAAATCCAACTGCTACACTGAAATATCATTTTGAAAATGAACAGTTAAACAGACAGTTTGTTTACATGTAATTCCCTACAGATGGACCAGCTCTTTTAAGTTAATGAAGTCTGATCGCTGGACTGGATGTTTACTGATGAAGCCCCTTTGAAACTAATTACTCTATTGGCGTATTGATTGTACTGTAGTGTCTCTCATGAAAAGTTTAACAAGATTCTGAGATCTCCCACAGCACGCAGATAAAGGTCAAATATAAAGGTCAGTATACTTAGACATGCAAGGGCTTATCACAGATTCTTCATGTAGAACCAGACAGAGCAGCGTTTCTCAAATTGTGATACAGCGTCCTCCATAGTACTAATATTTTATAATCTAGAGTTAATTATATTCATATTTTTTGGTCCTGCTTTGGATAATTTCTTGGTTAAGAATACAGTAGCAATGATGGTTTTCCAATTTTAGTCCTAGTTTTGCTCTAGTTTAGACCTGGAATAGTACATCCAGAACACTGCTGCTCGGGTCTTGAATAGAACCGGGAAGTACAAGCACATAAGTCCTGTGCTCAGGTCTCAGCACTGGCTCCTGTGACTCAAAGAATAGACTTTAAAGCAGCTCTGCTTGTGTATAAGTCTGTCCATGGCCCGGCACCAATGTACATCTCCCACATGTTAGTGCCACATGAACCATCTCACATTCTCAGGACTTCAGGGACCGGCCTCCTGCTGGTGCCCAGAGTCAGGACTAAACATGGGGAATCAACGTTTCAGTTTTATGCAGCTAAAATCTTGAACTGGAATCTGGTCTTCCTGAAAATGTGAGACAGGCCTCTACTCTGACAATGTGCTGTCGGCTTCCCTAATTTTTACTGTCTTAAAAACGTGAAATACAGTTCAATTTAAATGGTTTGCAGAGACCCAAATGATTCCACAGTTACCTTATGCATTTCGAGCATGCATTTATACATGTTTTTCACATCTTTCAGGAGGCAGAGCGGAGTTTTGGTGTGACAGTAAAGTTAACCACAACTAGCATGCTAATAATGCACTTCCTGATTCTCTGACAATAAAACGCTTCATAATTAGATGCAGATGAATTATTTTTACCTAAAGAGCTGCTTGGGACAGGACACATTTTGCTAAAATACATTGGGAAAAAAGTTTGAGAAGCAGAGCGATGCCACAATAGAGATTAAACATATTGCCTATGAAGAGCACAACAGGTTTTGAATGGACAGCTTCCAGAATAGCTTGTGCCACTGGGGATTGTGTGTTTTGTGAAGATAATCCTAAAGCTGCTTCATACAAATGCTCTCCTTCACGCCCCCCTTAGGACAAGGCACTCAACACTCATATTTAGGAGCAACTGTGACGCTA
>KN485309.1:46788-92717 GCA_000787095.1 Periophthalmodon schlosseri | reverse complement strand
AAATGGATGGATGGATGGATATATATACATGAACAACACTGTATAAAGGTAAGACTATAGGTTTCAACTATTTTACAGGTCAAAAAAAATCTAACACTTTGTTTTTATTTAATAGAGCCTGTATTTGAATAAGTATAATTAACAAGACAAATTAATTAAAAAGACAAATTGCTACATTTTGCCTTTCACAACAATGACATCTCTGCTGCTCAGTGCCAATCCATTCAGACATGTTTCACCCATGACCAAATTTTCTCACACACAGAAAACAAAACTCTGTAATACGATTCTGTCAGCCTCAGTGTGGAGGAACAATAGTTCCACCCTTGCTCTGTACTGAACAAAAGATGGTGAGTGACACGCTAATGATGCTCATTCAGTACTGCATGAAGTGACTCTGTGCAACAAAAAAATAAATGTATTATTTTTTGTAACCATAAATTACAATGCAAACTATATCATACAAAATATCAAACCGCCAACTTGAGATTTTAGATTTTAGTCTGAAAACATCAACAACATAAAATGACAATATTATTTAGCAATTCAATTCAATTTTGCGTATGTTTTAATTAAACTAGAGGGATTAATTCAGTTTGATTAAAACTAATAATTATTTGAAATTATGTAGTACTTTCATAAGCATGCAATAAAACACAGGTATTAATATCAGTTTTATATATACTTCTACTGTATCTACATTACATCAGTAACCCTGTCTTTTATCAACAACCTCCCGTTCTTCTACTTTACTCTGTAAATTCTCATTAACTTATTCAGTGGAGTAGCTGTATCCAAAGTTGTTTCTATAGGTTCTATAGAGAGCTGTCACCATCTGAACCAGCTCTGCCCCAGGTTTAGTACTCTCAAAGCGGTCTATGTGATGAGTACAACCCCTGATGAGAGAGCATGCAATGTTATGTTAAAAAAAAACAAAAACAAAACAATACTAGTGCATGAAATGGTACACAAACAAAAGAGACAATGCTATTATTCAGTGTGCAGTGTTTATATGTTAAAAAATAATTTTCCATTGAAGTGAAAACTGAAAGACAGGGAAATAATAAAAATCAGCAGAATAAGTGTAAGTAGTACATACCCTGTCTCCAAAGGTTTCGCTAAAATTATATCAGCAACGGGTCCCTGCGTCAGCTCTGGCTGTGTGAGTCTAATTGGTTGAGGAGAAGATGGCCTTGAGCCAGGGCCTTTGCCTGAAAGACCAAAGAGTATGAAAGAGTGGACAGGAGAGTGATGGCAATAATGTGACAAGTCAACTAGCATTAGAGCCTTATTATATTATAAATGACAGCCATACGATTACCATTTT
Organism: Periophthalmodon schlosseri; assembly: GCA_000787095.1. Classification (NCBI taxonomy): domain Eukaryota; kingdom Metazoa; phylum Chordata; class Actinopteri; order Gobiiformes; family Gobiidae; genus Periophthalmodon; species Periophthalmodon schlosseri. The sequence goes on along the minus strand of KN485309.1, from coordinate 91,390 downwards.
AACTATTGTGTATAATCTGTTACCTGTGTCTTGTGGTTTGTCCCAGTTAAGAGGATCTGAATATATAATAGATGTAACTCGCCTCCTCACTTCTTCCTGGTCCCTCTGCTCAAACACATCAAAATATATAAAACATCAACAGAGATCAAAACCATGACTGGCTTCTTTGTCAGAAACTCATAACAGATGCTATAAATAAATGGGAGCTGAGCATGGCCTCTCTTGGTCACTGTGACCTTTCTCTGGTGGGTGCTTCAGATGGGAGCCTCACCTGGATTTCCTCCATTCGAACAAGCATATTCTCCAAGGTGCTGGTTTGCATCCTCCTCTGGGCCCTGCCCTCCAACTGTCCGTCTGTCTGCAGTGCCCACGCTGCACGAGCTGTGTCCTCTAGTAGGTCCTCCAGGAGAGCTTCACTCAGCTGATCTGCACTTTCTGCAGACTGAAAAACAAAAATGTATATTTACAACCACAAATCAAAATAAGTCTTGTTCTGTAAATGCAACTTTACTGATTTGAAAGTCAGCTATACTATCTTACCCCATGTGCAACATGGGGTAAGACAACACTTAGTCTGTTGTTTAGTGAAAGAACAGTTCTGCTACTAGAATCTCCACATTGCTAACAAACAAAAGCAAACATTTAGATCCTTCAGTTTTTTATAAAAATGTTTTGAAATGTAATGAAAACAATGCTCAAACCTGTGCTTGATCTAGGTGTTGTACATTTTCAGTAGCCTTCTGTTCTCCCTCAGCCCACCGAGCTGGCAAGATCACTTTAGACCTTTCAACCAAAGAACACCCACAATGCATCTGTGTCACAGATATTCTTATACATCATATACAAAGACAGAAACGTTACGCTTGTAAAGCATGCATTAATTAATATTATGGATATTATATTTTGAGATACGTCAAGTTAACCATTGTTGTAGTGCTTCTAAATGGTCAAAGTTGGTCTTATATATTGACCAATTTCAAATGGTTGATATATTCTACATGAATAATAATGAGGAACAAAAATCTTTCATTAATAGCCTAAAGCATAATTAGGTTACCTTAACAACTGGAGGCGCTGTGTTTCTTCTTCACTGAGCTGCTGAAGCTCTTTGAGTCTCTGCATTGTCATATTATCCAGCCATAGTCTCCTGCACCAGCAACAGTTAACTGAATACATCTAACCTTCCCAATGCACTAAATTATTATGATTTAAATAGGAGTAAGAGGATAATGCTCCTTTCAAAAGTGACCTAACAAAGAACATTTCCTTTTCTATCTACAACTGGAAAAAGTAAATTTGTATTAGTGAAATTCATATTAGTTTTTAGGTATAGAACTGAGCTTTTATACCTCATTGCCTCTTTTTGGGCCTGTTGCTTTTTTTCTAAGTTTAAAGATGGCTCCGCTTTGAACCTGCTCCTGACTGTGGCTGGGTGACTCTTTTCAGGAAAAAAAAGACAACGAGGCTCTGCCCTTGTTTTAGGTTGAAGGGATCTGAATAAAATATATAAAGGGAAAAAGTATAATGAATGTGTGTCGTAAATTGTGTAGTCAAACAAGAACCACAAATAGGGAGGATTAAACAGTGTCAGAGTTTAATCAACTTGAACAAAGACAAAAGACTTACCGCTGTCGAGGAGGAGAGTGAGGTGATGTAGGTATCCAGGGCACAGCCTGCTCTTTCTGGGGGAGCTGATTCTCTCTGAGCCGAGATGAAACTGTAGGCTGAAGGAAATTTGTATTGTGCACCTGATTATGCTAGAAAAAAAAACATGTTTATATATTTATGTATGAATGTTAAGATAATAAGAAATAAGAAACATTTCTTGGATTAGCTCCTACTTTATTCTGAGTTGTCTCCCGAAAATATCCTTCAGCTTCGTTCTCTTGCTCCCTCTGCTGGGCAAGCTTTTCCACACCAACTCGTAACACTTCTCTTCTCTGAGTCAAAACTTGCACAGCTTTGGGTTTTCTTGGGGCCTTTTTCTTACCTGTCAGTATGAACAAAATAGTTTTACTTTTTATTTCTTTGCAATGAATCATCCATGTTAAATTCATATAAAAATACAGAGCAGGATGTGCGCTGATTAGAGGCAAAAGCGTTAAGAACTACTGTGAATGAGTCCCAAATGATTGTACAGCCTGATATAGGGGACTGTTCACTTGGGACAAAGACATTGGTCTCTGGAGACACTAGGTAAACGTTAATAAATGTGTTTATGTCATCTCTTCCACAGGGACCTTCCCAGTTCAATAAGAACCTGCAGGAGTCAAGTGACTAAAACAGCAGGGGAGATACATGATGCTCTTGTTATATCATGTCTTTGTCAGGCCTTATGATCTTCAGCATAAACACAGCAATTTTCTAACAGTAGGAATCAAATTGTTTTCTTTTTACCCTTTACATTTTTTACTGCTTTTACAGGTTTAGAGGAGGTCTGGTGAATAAAAGCATTGGTTCCTCTGGATGCTGTGATTGATGTGCTGTGGTGAGTCTCCCTGGGTGGAGGGCATGCTTGTACTTGCATCTTTCTGAGCATGTCTTGTTTACGTAGGGCTGAATCTAACATCTAACAAAGACAAAAGTATGACAATAGAAAACCAAAATTCTTGTTAAAACTACATTCTCAACACGTGTTCATAATACAAATATGATTAATAAAACACTGAGAGTCTCACCTCTAGCTTTTGCAGAATGTCAAGGGCAAACTGAGTCACAGCTGACCCTTCATTCACCTCAGCTTTAGTAGAGCACAAACACAATTGCTGAATAAGCTGGCCTAAATCTTTAAAATTAGGCAGATTTGTACAGTGAGTTGTGTCTGAAAGGTGTTGGATGAAAACATGCAGAGCTCGGAGAGCACCGCGATGAGCTGCTGCAAGTCTCTTCAGAGATGTTGACTAAATGAAATGATAGAAAATGCATTAACAGCACATAGTATTGATTGATACTAATGAATAAATGACTGATTTGTAAACATACCTTTGTGCTTTGATAATGTCCCTTTTCTAAATTTTCTTGTACTTCTTTTACCTATTTACAAAGATGTATGTCAAAAATCCATTAAGTAAGGTCAAGGCTCTATGTAATAATCTGATACCTGATGTTGAAGAACATAGATAATACTTGTAGAACGGGCAGCTTGCTTCTGTTTGCGAATATCCAGCTTGCTTTGCTCATCTGGCTCCAGTGGTTCCCCTACTTTTTGCTCTGTTCACAATACGTGAAGGAAATAGTAGTTTGAAGTTTTAAGACATATTACAACGTTTGCTTAAATGTAATAACATACTATTACGAAAAGGTCTGGCCAATTACCTCGACTGGCAAGCTCCACAGCTTTCTGGATACAAACTTCAAGCTCATGTTGCAGCCTGAGTATCTCGTGGACTAAATAATTGTGTTCTGGTAAACCATGTTGTCTGGTTGGCCTATGAGTTGTAGGAGACTTGCGGGATGCGTGCCCTACCAATCTGCCTCTAGGTTTCGTTTCTTTCGGACTAGAGGCCGTTAATTTAATCTTACTTGGTGTAGTTCCAAGCTCCTGAAAGGAGAGAAGGACCAAAACAACTCATGTATTAAGAATATTTCATTAAAATTAACCCATCAAATCATACCTGCAACAGTTCTACATCACTTGTTTCTAGGAGCGAGGACTTTTGCATGTGCTTAAGGGGAGATCTGTTCAGTGAATCAAGCTGCCTTCGTCTCACGTCCCTTTTGGCCAGTTTCACAGCTGCATTCAGTTGCTCTTCAGACAAAACTGTGAAGCTGATGGAGCTTTTGCTACTATCTTCAAATGTGCGCTCTTCAGGCAAAGGCAACAGCTTCTCTATCACAATTGAAGCTGGTGGATCAACACGAGTGGCACGATTGCTGGTACATGCAGGGATGGCTTCATTGAATAATAACTGAAAGACAAAGTATTATATATAATTTTTCCTGTAGCTGTAGATGCTCATAAATTGTGTTTACTTTCATGGCATTTCTAACGTGATGATATTACACCGTTTGATACTACCAGCTATATTTACCAATAACGTTTGCTTGTGCAATACATCACATTCAGTGTTAGCTTAGCCTGGTTATATTCATTGTATTCGCTTTATCGCTTACCTTTGATCCTGTCTTTGATGGAGATAACTCTCTGGAGTCATTAACATTACGATTTGTGTAAACAACAACCCAACCCTTTTGCTGATTTGCCACAGGACTACTTTGGAAGTATTCCGCCATCATGATTGTAAAAACATTTGAGAATATTAGCCAGTATTATTTCATTTTCCGAGTTGACATCATGGAAACCTCTTGGCGTTAGCGAGAAACTCTTTTGTAGCTGAGAGTTAATAAGTTAATACGGGTGACTTTCTCATAAACTCGTAAAACTTTATCTTGGAAAATTGTGTCGGTATCGCAAACGTATAGTAGTAACTCAAGAATAAATCAAATAGCTGTTATAACATGATCATCTTTTTACTTTTCTGTCTGATGTTCATAGTTCGAAACGCCGCCATGACAACAACAATGCACCCCAAGCGGAAGTAGATTTCTTTCACTACGGTTCCGCGAAAAGATCAAAACTAGTTGAAAAATATAAGTACTTAATAATTATTAGTGACTTTGTAAAGGCAAACTGTCTCAGATTATATCGATTTTTATGTAAACGCAAGTTTATATCAATCGTAAGTACAATAATCTTAAATGAAGACAATATATCAAATCTAGGAAGGCGGTCCCTTTAAGAACCGTTGACCAAAGCGGATACAGCGCAATCAGTTTGTGCTCATGCTCCTGACACTACCCACAGTATAAAAACATTTGGACTTCAGATCATTAGACGTAGCTCGTGGGGTAAAGGAAATAGCTTCTTTAAAAAATGCCTAAGTACGAAGAAGTCAGTGTGCATGGCTATGAAGAGTTTTGTCAGGCAGTGGCTGACAGGAAAGGGAAGGATATCTTTGCATATTTCTCTGGTGATAAAGATGCGAGTGGGAAAAGCTGGTGTCCAGACTGTGTAAAAGGTAACGTCTTCATACAGACAGAAATGTGGTTCCAGAAATGTGCACTTTGCATGGTGATGGTAAATTGGTAATACTGTTTTAATGCACAATTTTGCCTTTCAGCTGAACCTATTGTCAGAGGGGAAATGGGCCATCTTCCTGAGGATTCTGTTTTCATCTACTGTCAAGTTGGAGAAAGAGCTTAGTCAGTATATTTTCTAGCTGCCATTTTATATATTTGTTTTGTTTCATTTCTATGTACTCGAGTATACCCATAGACTATATACAATATGTCTGTAATAAGTTAATAACACATTGAATGTGTAAGACAAAATTTAATATTTTTTCCATTTAACTTTGATTCAACCCTACTCAATGATGAAAGCATGATAATTGTGTTTGCTCTGTCTGTACATATATTTGCACCTATAATTGTCAAGGCTTTCATATAATTTTCAGCTGGAAGGATCCAAACAATGACTTCAAGAAGACATTTAAGTTGACTGGGGTTCCAACACTTATACGATATGGCACAGTAAGACTCATTTTATGCACTGTGTCTTCTGTTAATTTGGATAATTTATACTTTTCACACAAATGTTACTTCTATTCTTTTTTACCTGCAATTTATTGTAGTGTAGTCATCATATTCAAATTTCAAACTCTTATCTTGATACTAAGAAAAATGCAGAATCAGGTATCCACAACTGTACTGTATCGTGCATTAGGCCTAATATACCCTTTTTGTCCTAATGTTGTTTACAGCCCCAAAAACTTGTGGAGGAGGAATGCTTCAAATCAGAACTAGTGCGGATGATGTTCACTGAAGATTGAAAGTGCCTTATACACCAAAAACCTGTCTTTTTCTCCCCTTGGAAAAATAGGAATAAAGAAAACAATTGTGATTACATATTGTGTTTATTAAGTTTGTATGCATTTATCATCAATTGGTAATCATTCTTTCTTAGCCTTAAAGTTTATTAGCTTTCATTTCCCAGATTTGAACCCAATTGTACTTTTCTACTTTGTACACTAGGTGGCAGGCTCTTCCCGTAAGTGCCATCTCGAGATTTTTTTTTTTTAAGAAATCAAATCAATTTCTCTGATAAATATAAAATCAAATATCAGTTATAGATCGGTCATTAAAGTACATTGTAACTTACCGTTTTACGAGTCATGTTTAATTTTCGCTCAGAAAGCAATTTCGAAGATCATTGGAAAATCAGGTTTAGTCTATGGCTTTTAAAGTATTAGCATGTAGCCTCTGAAGTCAAACCAGCAGATGTCACGTTTTAAGAAGTGGTTGCACGTTGAGGCGCTGTTGCAGGCAGAGCCATTTAAGCTGAGCACATTCCTGCACAGTGCTTATATCGTGGAGGAAGAGCAGCGGCTCCACACGGCTCTACACCCCGCACTTGGCACGGCACGAACTGGGGCGAGAGATCTCTTCAGACCGCTCAGCCGAGGTGGAGGTGGCGGCTAACAACCCACAACACAGCGGGTATATGAGGAGCAATCTGGGCTGAGGTAACGTGGACTGCAGGCTGCCATGTCGGAGTTTCTGGTGAATCTACTCGGAGAGCGGCTCGTCAACAGCGAGAAAGCCGAGGTGGACGTGCAGTCTCTGGGCGGCAAGCTGTCCCTGGTCGGCTTGTTCTTTGGATGCAGCCTGAACGCCCCGTGCAAGCAGTTCAATGGCAGTCTATGCGAGTTTTACACCAGGTTTAAAAAGACCTCGGAACACAAGGACAAATTGGAAATCGTCTTTGTTTCATCTGATCAAGACCAGAAACATTGGCAAGACTTTTTACAAGAGATGCCATGGCCCGCGTTACCTTTCAAGGATAGACACAAAAAGGTAAGATGAGGGGGAGAGTGATGGTCAAGAAGTTGTCACTTGGGAACATGGGCGAGTAGAATGCTTGATGACGATATCCTATTATGTATAACAATTTTATAATAGACAATATAGCCAAATAAGCAAACAAAGTTAAAACATTTATAAATTAGGATTTAAAGGAAGAAAGTACAACTCTAAGACTGACAGTTTAATATAATGCCGTTTTAAATAGGCCTTTAGTTCATGTCTTTCATCTCTCATCACATATAAATCCCATAAATAAGTGTTACACACAATGTAGGTGTGGTATACAGGCCACACCAGACTAATTAAGTTAGGAAAATAAAATGCATATTGCACACAAGAGTCGTAACATTTAGCATATATGGGAAAAAAGTAGACTATATTATTATGAAATGACTGTGAAATTGTGTTTAGGAAGCTATCCCATTTTCAATAATTTGCAGAATCACATTGTTGTAGTAATGAAGGCCTCTTATTGTCTTAATTTCAATGTCTAATGTGAATTAAATATTCTTGGCCTACTAAATCAAACAATGCTCACATATGATATAGAAATTGACACAATGTGTATAAAATATAAATGTGTAAACATTGTATCACTTTACAGCACAATGCAATTTATTTATTTTTAAATAAGGTGTGCTATTTATTTCTTCCCATGAGTGTACCCTATAATACTGTAGATGCCAAGCCTCTAGAAAAGTAAAACAATACAGTATAGGCAAGTGTAAACAAATAAATAAAATAAATCTGATGGTAAGATAATCAAAAATATTATAAATGTTGTATTCGGTTAAAACACATTTTAATACATTTTTGCAATTTGGCTGGCTATGCTGTCTTTGTGCATTTTTATTTAAATCCACAATGCAGCAATGATTTCTTTAATGAAGGCCAAGCGAGAGAGAAGAGGCACAAGTGAAAAATGACAGGGGAGCAGGGGGTGGTGTTGTCATGTGGGTGGAGCACGACACATCCACACTGTGTTCGTGTGGCATTATTGTGTGCAAAAGAACAGTGGCATTAACATAGCACTGCTTATGTGTTTCCTATAGTGATTGGATTGCAGTTGCACTTTATACTAAGGTCCGCTGTTTGGATTTGTTTCATACTGAGGTCTACCCCAGTTATTGTTTAATTTAGCCTTGCCATTTGTCTATAGTATGTCCTTTTGCGTAAATACAGGTATGGTTGTAGCCCTATCAACTTTCCTTCTGAATCTACAGGCTTCACCCAAGCAGAACTCATCCTGCAAATGAGGCAATTATTCCAAAATCCTTTCTCCACCTACAAATCTCCTACTGCACCACCTCCCCTGCTCAGACCTGTGGAGGCTGCTCACATTGTCATACTTAAGGGTTAACCATGTCTTCCTGTTGCAGGGAATTGTTTGTTTTTAATCAAGAATGGATAACGTCTTGATTACAGAGGGAAGACCAGTCCACAATTTAAACTGTAGGCATTAATGTGCAGAGTCCCATGTTTATCATTTCTTTCTATATTTTGGGTGAGGTTAGTGGTGTGGCTCTGTATTTAAATTGTTTTGGAAACCACCTACTTTGTGTCCTGCAGTGCCTGTCATCTGGGGTCTTTGATAGCACAGTTGTAGCTGACCAGCTGTCTGTGTGTCTAGGCTGTCTTATACTGCCTTACATGGAGTTGTTGGAGGAGAAAGACAGTTCAATATAAATCAATGCAGCCTACTTCATTAAATGTAAACTTCAAGGATCACATTACACTCCTGTTCTTGTTGTGTTCTTCTCTGTTGCAAGCCTTGACTTTTGCAGCCAACTCGCTCCCTTGGCTCAGTGCCAGGAGCTGTGCGAGTGGCTGCAGTATGTCACCGACCTGCTGAAATGTGTAGTGTAGCCTGCTGTTACAACTGTTGTGCATTTGACTTTCAAGGCCTATCCGTGTGTATATTTGGTTGGTGGGGTAACAAAATGTGAAATATTTGAGGCCTAAGTGATGTGGAGCATGCAGGATAATTGAAGGATACATTGAGATTCACTGAGTTTAAATTACTTACTTGGTTTTGCTCAATCAGGCACCTGCAACTAAAGGAAACCAAAATCTTGTGTGGTGGTTGGAATCGCCAGGCTAGTTGAACAGCAGATTTTTAATTTTTTTTTCAATATGTCTTAGGCTTCTTAAAAATAATTATTGAGCTTGTACCAATAAGCCCTTATTTACCTATGTAGTGTATAGTAACTGATGGTTGTAACATGGTTATAGTTTAGTGTGGGCTACTGCAAGGTCTTGTTGCTTCGGCTTTATGTTTAACAAGGGCCTACTATATGAAGAATGTGGAGAGCCACCTGCTCCACTGACAGTGCTTAAGGTCAGAGGGCAGGAAAGCCAGGGATGACTTGGTCGGTGTTAAATCTCAACTTTTTTTTTTTTCTTTTTCTGAAACATGTTGTGCATTATTGGAAGTGACATTGGGGATCTCATCATTGGTAAAGCCTTAAATGAGTAAATTGGTAAATTATGAACATATCCTTTGTTGACTTCAATGATGTAACCATTAAAAGAGCTGTATACAGGATCTGAATTTCTCCAAATGAGAACAACAGATTTATCCTTAACCCAACCAAGCTAATTCTCACATACTTGTGGGCCACATCCAAACCATTCCAGCTTTGAATGTTGCATGCGGTAGATTTATACCAGTTACGAAATATGCTGATGATGATGACAGGAAAATGGCTCTGTCTCTTTCAGTGGAAAATGGCAGTTTTTCCAATCGGTGCATAAATCCTGCGTCGTCTCTCCTGTTTTATCCACTTCTGCCATATTCACTTAAGCATCGGAGCTAAAAGGGTAGCTCCTCTTCCTTTTCACAGACCGTTTATTTCGACTTTCCTCCCCCCTGTCCCATTCTCCTCGTGGCTCTAATGGCCCTGCACCACCGCTCAGTAGCCCTAGCCAACATAATAACAGTAATGCCACCCCCGGGGCATCTCTCCATCCAAGGCTGTCCTCTTTCGTCCTCCCTTTGTTATCTCTCTTCAGTTGAATGTTGATCCCTTTGAGGTTGCAGTTTCCTATTCGTCATCATCGTCATCATTGTTTACTGTGTTTCTAAATGAAATGGACATAAAGTGCCGATTGTTTGTATCCTGCATTTCCTATTTAGGAGTTGTGCTACATGATAACACTGTTGATTTGATGTAAATTTATTCATAGAGTGATGGGTTTTGCATAGAGATTTTGATAAACCATTACTCACCATGTGATCTGCTTCCTGGATGACGCAAACATGCTTGTATGTGCATGTCTAAGCACTGCCACCTACCTCACTGTCCTGGTTTCCGGTCAGTAGAGCCACTGTCTCTGCATGCACCATGGCACAGCTCTCTGATCTACTGTATAATATTAGTAGCATTTCTATTTTAATCTACTGTCAGTGTTCCAATGTTGTAACTTGTAACATCTAGGCTAGCTATCATTTATTTATTTCTCTTTTCTCCTTTTAATATACATTTATTTAATTTTGAGTACATTAAAAGAAATCAAAGTTAAATCATAAAACATCATATTATACAGATTTTGGCTGCCTGTATTGATTGATTGCTGACCTTTGCAATTTAAATATGTCAACACCAACTGGCTGTTGATCCTCGCTTAGACTTGACAGATGCTGCGTTCACAGTGCACTCCTAATCTCCAGCTAAATAATGAGCAGCCTAAGTAAATATTATATGTCTAATAATGATCAAACGGCAGCACAAGTTCCACGATTATAGACACAATGCACGATTTATTGGCTTCTAACAGCTGCTTTTTTGTTACAATTTGGCATTTTATATAAAAAATCTTGCCTTATTTGTATGTTCTCTTTTTGTCCCCATTCAGCGCCACACAATGCATCTAGTCCATTAGTTAAGGTCACCTCTGTTAAGGTCAGCTTGTGCACAAATACTAATGAAGCAGTTCTGGCTATGAGTCGCTGCTATTCCTGGATTGTCTGTAATATTTAAACAGCCAGATGCAGAGCTCACTGGTCGTCTTGCCAATAATTATTGACTTTAACTGTAGAATGGATGTTGAGGAAACAATGCCTGCCATTACTGCCCCTATAGTGCAGAATGGTTTGAAGGCTTCATTTTCTTTCCTTTTTTCCACAAATGTTTTCAGAATAATATGCATTAAAATACACAAACATTTGAATTGTAAACAAATGATTGATTGTTTTTTCATTGTTCATAAAAATTAGTTGGCAAGTCATTGCATTATGGCTTTTCTTTTGATTGTTAAGTCTTAGGTCCTATAAAAGGTTGTCAGAAACATACAATTATTTGTTTATCTATGTATCTGTATCAATGTCTGATTCCTGCTCCTTTTAATTTTATTTATTTAATGGATTTACCCTAAGCTTAGATCATCCATTTTTAGACCATTTTTAGACAACACATGGCAAGATCGCGTCAAGATTCTATTATTTCACATCGTCATCTATCACAATGGGCTTTTTAATTGACAGATCGAGATTCAGTCCTCTGTCAGTAAAAGCATGTTGTTTAAAGCAGAGTTCAGAGTTTAGAAGAATAAGCTTTTTTATCTTTAATGGCATTGACTTAAACTTAAGTCTGTTAATGTTTATGAACCTAATATTGAAAAAATCTTTTATTATTAGTTTTTATTCATATCACCCAGTTAGCCATAGTTGGCATAGCACATTGACACAAAATAAACATTTGTGTTAGCTCATGAAAAGTTGTGATTATCTTAGAGAGGTGTATAGCCTTGAACATAACCACACAGTGGCAATTATACATATAGATTATACTTTAGCTGCTAACTCCACAGTACACCCTTTTCCAGTTGTCGCTTCCCATTTAAAAGTTTTCCTTGCTACATCTTTGTTCTTTAATAAAATCTTGTGGCACACATTCCAGGCATATCTTTGGTCATGTTGTTTCATTACAGCGTCTGAAAATGCTTGAGTACACCGTCTCTTTAACACTTTTAGCGGAGGGGGAAATGGAGACCCCCTGCTGTGGCTTAGCTCTGTGCTGAGTTGGGAGCTAATCGCTGTTTTGATTATTCATCCAGTCGTCCTTTTACCCAATCTGTTTGCAAGCGGCGCCCAATCCCATGGCCATGTTGAATCAAAGGGTAAACCAGTTTAAGCCGTTTAAAGAGCGAGCAGAGGTCTCATCTTTTCACTGTGAGATGAGAGCAAAGCTGTCTGATGCTACAGTTCAGGCAATTAGAGACGCAGGGCCAGAGAGATTAACACGGATGGAGTTGTGAGTCGCGTGATGTGCAACAAAAAATACAACAGCTCTTTGGTCATCAGAAAGGCCGTAAAGACACTAATGGATACTACCATAGGGGAAAGTGGATCTCAGATCTCAAGCCAACAAATTGTTTTGCAATAGACTGGCATTTATTGAGATTGGTATTGTATTTGTAAATTTAGGATAATCATCATTCATTGTGACCTTACTCATTTTAGGACCCTTGTATTCACTCAGTGGTGGTAAGCAACTGTAACCACAGCTGCCCTGAGCCTGCCTGCAAGAGACAGGGCACAAAATCAATGCAAACGTCCTTTCTGACTAGGGTGTTGTAAATTACATGTTTTGTTGCAATATGTTAGTATTATTGATTGATTTCATACTTTGGTACAGTGGTGAAAATAAGTCTTGGTTACACTGAAATTTGCAAGTTTTGCCATTGCTTTGAAAATATTAACAAATTTAACTCAAGAAACTTCAATGTGTAGAAGTAATTAGTAATATTGTGCCACAGCACTTTACCAAAACAAATAGCAGTTTAGTACAGTAATGAGTGTGCTCCCTGAACTGCGCCAACAGTGCTTTGGAATACTTCATTTATTCCATCTAAAGGTGACCTTTAAAAATGGCATTAGATAGATTTACTGGTACAGCACAATACTTGCATTGTTAACTTCCCAGTTAAATGTTAAGGCCAGGAATAGACTGGAGATGGGTATGAAAATCTACTGTTTGTTTGGCACAATGATGATGGTTAATAATTGATATGCCCTTTTGCTGGTTTGTGGATTCTGACCCACGCTTCATTTCGTGAGTTGGTTAAATGTAAACAGACTAAATACTTAACGTTTCTTCCGCTCACAGCTCAACACTGTCACTCAGCACCTGCTCATTTAACAGCACCGTTGCTTTGGGCCCACAGCAGGTGTGCAGCAGGTTTTGGCCTTCACTTTTCTCCCAAGTAACACTATAGACATTATTCTTCCACATCAATGATGGAGCAGTTACAGAGCTCTTGAAGCGGAGAAGGGGCTGGTGGGGGGATGAAAGTCTTGTGTCAGAAATGTAAGTGTGTTTGCCAAGCACGATACCTATTACCCACTTTGATTACAGTGTACACCAAGAGCCAGAAGGTATGCGCTTTTTCCCTGAATCTCAGGAATGAGCTGGTGTCCACTCCAATGCAATAACGAGAGTTTGCATCAAGGCTGCTCTAATATTATTAAGATGATTTTCAATGTGTTGTTTTGAATAACAATGTAACTTTGCAATTATTAAATTATTATTCTTAGCTGCAAAAATGAACTGTGGATGAAGCCTGTTGTGTCTATACAATGCACCATAATACAATATTGGGCTATAGCCCGAAACAACACATATGTCTTTACTGTAGGAATGTGGTATCCCTTTAACTTTGTTGTGTCAAGAATGCTGGTTAAGTCTTGTCATTCTCTACCCTGCCATTATGGTGTCTTATTACTGGTATTAAATATAATTGTCAAACATTAAATATTTATCTCGGCTAGTACATGCTTGTGATTTGTGTCTTCTAAATAATTCCCAGCAGGCAAATCATAGCGAGTACTTTGTCATTTAGCATTAGAGTGCAGAATACCTTGTGGAAAAGGTGTGGAAGAAGTCTGCACAATTGTGTTTACAAGTCCATTCTCAAAAAGTCAACTCAAGTATCTGGTTTATCCCCAAGGCTTTAAACATTTGCACTGCAAATACAACAGTTTGCTAGCATGTGGAAGGATAATGCTTATTTCTGTAGCCACTTTTCTGCTGCTTCTTTCCCACATATAACTCTTGTTAATCTTACAATAATACACACGGTCATTTTAAACTTGCTCTTTGAACGCCATGAGAAACCTGTAATCTTTTAAGTGGAAAAATGCCTTTGTCTTCTTCCGCTCCAGGAAAAACAAGTGCCTATGGAAACTGTTGACTTCCTGTCTGGATTGAGCAGGTGGGTGGTGCAGTTTAGCAGATAAACCTTCAACTAAAATTTCTTGAGTCCTGTAGGTGGTCTTGTTTTTCTGTCTTTTAGCATTTGTTCCCTTTGAGAATCTTGAGTTATTAATCCCTGATGGCTATACTGTAGCAAGATTATTTTTAATTAGTCTCTCTCTCTATTGTCTTTATCCTGCCACATGGTCAAGGAGTCAGCTTTTCATGTCTATCAACGAATGATTTGCAATAAGGAAAGAATTGTACATTACTCATCAACAATGTCTTTGATGTCTGAAGCGCTGCAGTTGTGTTACAATACTTCATGTAAAATTCTCAGACTAGCATGCTTTTGGATATTCTCTGTGCTTTTTAACACGTTTTAGCCGTAGATATGGCAGTTACTTACAGACGAGATGACAAATTATAAATTGAGATTAAATGTGTTCGCCTGACCCTCAAATTACTTAAATACTGGTCTCACCTGTAACTTGTCCTGCTGGGGTCACATGCCTGCCTTGATAGACATAGATAAGTTAATTAGGCCTGTCACTATTATTATTATATATATTCTGCTATTTATTTGTTGCAGCTCATGCCATGTAATGATACTGTCTATTTAAACGTGGTTTACAAGGATTATCTTGCATTGTTGTTTTCATATCAGTGGCATAAAATAGTTTCAATATTATTGTTTATCACGTATATCTTTTGCATTGTTGTTTTCATATCAGTGGCATAAAATAGTTTCAATATTATTGTTTATCACAGTATATCTTTGTAACAATATATCATGCTTCAAAATTTGTTATCGCGACAGGCCTAAAGTTAATGCCATACTAGAGAACATTCCAGGCAAAGCAAAAACATGAAGACAAGCTGGTCATGCACCTCTAAGTAAAAGTCAAGTCTTTAATAGAGAGGAAAGGTTAGAGATGTATAGTTGAAAATAAAAATAAAACTCCAATTGTCTTTCAACTAAGGATTCTGCACTTTCATTTACAGTTCATTCCAATTTGGTGTGGCACTTGATCCCCAACCTTGACATTTATAGGCTTGTTTGGACATATTGCTGATGGATTTGTCATAATATTGTCTGAATATCACCAGCGGGACAATCCACAAAAATATTAATATAATTCACTGATAAGAAAGTTCTTACTGCTACTTCTGTTGTTAACACAAAACAGTTGGCATAGTACGTGTTGGATCAAAGCCAGTAGAAAACTGACTTTTGTGCTTCGATAGTGCAGGTGTCTGACTGCTCTTTGTTGTCTGCTTTTGGCATGATGTAAATTGTGATCGAGAAACAAGCCCAAAGCTGAACCATGCCGTTTCCTGGTCTCATTTTGTGTTGTGCTGAAGTGTGAGCAGCTGCAAGAGGATGCCAGAGGACTGAAATAATTATACTGTAATATGCAAGACCAGTGCAACAACACCGATCTGCAGCTGTTTGATTTGAAAGACTTTCAAAGGATGTTCTGTAGCTCCGGGAAACTTTTCAACATCAAGCTCTCACTGTCACACTGGGATTGGATGAATGCTGTTAACGCCACAAGCACTGGGCGAGCACAGACCTCCCAGCAGCAGAGAGAAACGGTTGTCATGGACTCTTTTAAATAGATGGCATGGTTCAAGGGTAAATGCTTTTATACGTTAGGCCACATTGATATATATTTTTTGGATTAGGCACTTATAATGAGTTTTTTTCCTTAACAACATAACAACATACAAAATGAACTCTCAGTTTGGCATTGCAGTCATATTTGAAGTTATTTTATGAATTTACATTAGAGTAAACTGTGCAAAACTAAAGTATTACTGCTTTTTTACTTTTACAGAATTCAACCTTTGTTTTAACTAGAGTTTTATTCATAATAAGATACTGAGATTTTTTTTTCTGCAGATCTCATTATTTTATTTAAACAATTACATTTACTTATGATGTTTTGTAACCCCCTTCACTTCTGCTGCAGTGTGCTTATCCACCTCTTCAGATTAAAACAACGGATGAGGGTCAGGTTTCGTTGAATTTATGCAATCTATTTTTTTCCTACTCATGCAATGTATTCATTAAGACTTTTATGCACTGAACAAGATAAAAGCATCCGATTTATAAAATATCATAAACCTTGCTTTAGTTTAAGTTCACATCTCTTTTAGTTACAATAAAATAAATATAGGAGAAATTTGACCAAGCAAAGTTGACTGACTGGTTTGAATTGCATGGGAGAACCCCTAGTTACAGTAGAGCAAATGACTAAATATTTGTCTTTTAAAAAAACAAAACCGTTCTTGTGTGTCAGATTATTACCATGTCCATGTTTTAATAACTGTGCTGAGGCTCAGACATGGGGTCGGTTTGATAATTGCATTTTCAGGCATGGTGGGTTTTTTCCATATCAGAAACATCCTCCTGTCTGGCCATTTTCCCAGATGAGCAGCACTCTGTCATTCCAGTCTGCCAAATGTAGCCGGTATAAAATGGCGACTCTCCAGAAGGCAAATGCACTGGCCAAATTATGATAAAAAATGTAATTTCCTAAAATGCTGTAAAATGCCCTTAAAATACTTCTGTCTGCAATATAAAAGTAATGTTGGAATAATTATGTGACTGTGCATTAATGGAGTACATCTTAAGGAACAACAAAACTATGTTGCAGACTCAGAGACTGCATATTTTAAAAAGTTTTTATAGGCTATTTTAATTAAAGAAAATATAACCTAAAGATGTTTCAGGGCTGAACAAAATATGTAAAACAAGTAAAATGGCAACAGATTAAGATTGACACATTAATGAAAAAAACTATGTTGGTGCTGTTTTTCTCGATTTTAGTGCAGCCTTTGATGTTATTGATCATGGTTTACTGTTACAGCTATCTGCATATGGTTTTAGAAATTGTGCAATTAAATGGGTGGAGAGCTATCTAACAGATCAAAATGTGTGTATTTTAATGGAAGTTTTTTTACAACTAGAAGATTAGAATGTGAGTCCCCCAGGGCAGCTGCCTTGGCCCTTTGCTTTTCTCTGTCTTTACAAATGATCTCTCACCAGTTTTATATAGTGCCTCTATAACGGTATACGCTGATGACTCTGCATTATACTATTCAACACAAAGCCTCAGAAATTTAAAGAGGATATTGCAAAATGTACTGGATCATGTATCAAACTCGATAGACAACAAACTTGTTTTAAATACTACTAAAACCAAAAGTTTAATTCTTGGTTCTAATGTTGCATTAAGAAATGTAGAACCTTTGCTGCTCACTTTGAAAGGCCTTCCTTTGGAGCAAGTACATGAATTTGATCTTCTAGGAATAACTATAAATGAACAACTGAATTGGTCAGGTCATACGAACAACAGTGTGCCTACTTTATGACAGCTACCTCAGTGAAACAAGTCATACAGTTAACTCACCTTGACTGTGGCTTTGTGGTATGGTCAAGTGCTCTAAAAAAAGATATTCATAAACTTCATAAACTGTTCATAAAAGGCTTTTGAAGAATTTTTCTTGTCTTTTTTAATAACAGTTGTAATAACAAGAAGCCTAAAGTGTTGTGTTCTAAAATTGTTTCCGTCAGTGGACATGATCGCTCAACTAGACAGCAAACAAAGAATGACATCATTGTTCCTGTGCCTAGAACTTGTGCAATGCAGAGAACAGTGTTGTACAGGGATGCTACTCATTGGAATAGGTTACTCTCTGCTATTAAAGCCAACAATATCAGATGTTTTGCCGTTTGTAGAGTGACCTTTCAATATTTTTTTGGTATTGAAATGGCAAACCAGTTCCATATTCAACCATACCATATTCAGAGTAACAGACTTCATTGTATAGCATCACTGGGAACAGCAGCATTAAAACTATGCAAACAGAGTCTATCTCTGAATTTCCTGTTTTCTTTCTTTCCTCAGTGAGGCTAACCCAGGACACCTCCTGCCTCCTGTGTGCCAGTCTTCCTGCACACTTTCTCATGCCATATAACAATAGGTCCCTGCTTTCTGGCCCCTCATAATCCTCTGTGCTAACACCCCCTGGTCCCCTCATGCATCCACCTTCTGCTGTGGCCTCTGTTTGTCGGGCCATGCTCCCACTGCAATGTCAACACCAACCAATCACAGCGCAGAACTGTAGCTCCCTGAAATGTTTGGAAACAATGGCAGGCTCTTAAAGGGAAGTTAAATGCTTTGACTGTGGATTTGTCCATTAAACCTCAAAACAAAGGATGGTGCATTATTGATTCGCTGCGTGCGCTGTGCAGCAGATGCCATTTTTGTCCATATTATTATTTAATGAAAGCAGCCCATAGAAGTCCATTTCTCTGGGTCTATATGGTTTGTCTTTCTATCTGGATTGAAAAGACAGCTGCACCCACTTGGTTAAATTGTATTTGAGTGATGACAAATTACCGTTCCAATCTAGGGGTTTATGAGGAAATTGGGATAGAGAACAACTCTAGTAGGTATAGCCTCTTGTGATATAGTTATGAAGGTAATCTGCTTTTATTCTTGAGCTAGGTGGTATTGGAAAGCACATGTGTGTACAATTGCCAAGTTATAAAAAGATGAAGTCTCTCGCACACTAGGCATGGGCCGATATTGAAATTTTGTGTGACGATTATCATGGTCAAAATAACTGCGATTAACAATTATATCATGATAATGATTAAAGTTGTTATGGATATGAACGATTATAACTTTAACAGAGAATATTATGAATAAGCAGGGCCATCGACTGAAATTTAGGGGCCCAGGGCAATAAGCCTCACATGGGACCCCGGACAACAGACCCCTTTGTCCCCCCCCCCGTCAATAAGTTGTTTTTTTCTGCACATTCATGTGATATAATGGCGATTATCTTTGTTGCCGATTATCACGATTATATAAAATGTCCCATGAACGATTATTGTCAATTGTCATTGTTTATCATGCTAAACAATATTTTTGTTTATTGTCCCATCCCTATCGCACACTGTCTTTCTTGCAGAACCAGTGATTTTATTTATAAAGTTGCAACGTTCCAGCCCTTAGCCTTCATCAGGCAAATGGTTATGAAAGGAGGAGGAGCCGTTTTAAATAGGGTGTGGCTGGCTATGCTACAGGATACTCTCCTAAAATCACACACATAGTGCAATAAAGTGCCCATACATACAAATGCAATGAAAAGGCAGCCCTATACAAAAAAAATTCTGTCAAAAATTTAAAAAATGGCAAAATGTATACATCTCATTTGTACACCAAGACACCAAGCCATATTCTGTATTATGAGAAGACGTTTAAAATGAGTTAATCGTGTCCCTTAGGCGTAATGGTTTGCAGTGTTTCTATCCAATAAGCTTCTCTTTGTTTGAGAAGCTTGTCGTGGTCACACACTCTAGGGGGAGGAGGAACCTGGTCTATGCCAACAAAGCGAAGTGCACTCACATCATGATGGGCATCATTAAAATGTGCAGCCACCGGGTACTCTCTGTCATTTCTGTGGATCGTACTTTTGTGTTCACTTATTCTTTTTTTAAGTTTTATTGTTGTTTTCTTCACTTATGCCAATCCAGAAGGACAGTGTAGTAAATAAACCGCATGATTATTATCCTCCTTTACAGATATTTTCTTACCACTATGGGGATGTTGGAAAAAAATGGTTTTGTGGGTGTTGTTACCTTGGGCACAGTTGCCACATCGATAGTTTGCGTTAAGAATGAACTGTACACCCACTGTTTGTATGTTGTTGTGTTTGTGTTTTTTTTATGTATGTAAAGCAAAATTCTTGAAAAATAAAATAAAGAAAAAAGAATGAATGTCAAGAGTCTGAGTGGGCGTGGCTTTTGGGCTGACATTGGCACAAACAAGGTGTCTTTTAGGTTCTTTCTCTCCCTGTTCACAAATAGGGGAGGATGTTTGAAGGTGTCAAAGAGCTCAGGGTCCAATGTAAGGATCTGCCTGTGCTTTTTAAATATGTCCTTTACAGCTGCAGGATCATAAGCCTTTTCTATCCATGTTGTAGGCAAACCCCTTTGTGTAAACCTATGTCCCCTCTTTCACTAGTTTGATAAAGTCCTCCTTAGAGTGACAAATCCGTCCGAGTCTAAAAAGGAGTCAGCCAGTTTTACAGAGTGGTGGGATGAAAACTTGAGGCTAATAGCAATGTATTCATATCTGTCCCCTTTCTCTATATAGTGATGTAATGATGCTACCATTTGATTTCATGACCAGCATATCAAGGAAACTGACTTGTACAGTGCTATATTGTGGTGCGAAGACTAGACTATATTCAAAACTATTCAGCAAAATGACAAACTCATTCACTTCTTGAAGGCTGGCATTAAAAATGCAAAAGATGTCATCAATATATCTGAACCATTTAAACATAATTAGGTGCACAAACGGTACCCATGCAATTACAAAATTATACCATTACAGGTGTTTTTTTTTTCCTTTTAATTCCACATGTTTCATAAATGAATTTCCCCTCAGTTTGTCTTTCGTGATTAAAATGTAATTATTCAGTCACTTACTGTTGATGAAGTCAAGTGGCTTGTCTTTAGTGTAATAGCGAGTGACGCGTGCTAATTGTAGATCAAGGCTATGTGCTGCTTAAGAAGTCAGACCCTGCTCTAGTGGTTGCTGTGGCTGCTTGGCCTTGTCCAAAACCCTTCTTTGACACAGACTTTGATTTGTAACTCATTTCCTGTTTCCTTCAAGCTGAACAAGAAACAAATGAGGGTCTCGGAGGCAGACTTTCCATAAAACCTTGGAAACAAATGGTAAAATTATTCATGCTTGATTATGATTGTTATGTGTGTTGGTAGGGCACTTCTCAAGACCAGAAGTTCTTTTCACCTTATTTGAGGAAATGTTGCATTCCCTCCATAAGCTAAAACAATGCTGCTAAATGTATGCAAAGTTGCTTCTTGCCAGGGCTAGTTAAGCATCAATGCTAGAGCCCTGTTCCAGAGATGTATTTCACTATGGTCTATTACTGCTGATAAAGTACCCGCTTGAGGACACCTTTTGTGAGTTCCCATTTCTTAAAGGAAAGTAGCAAGTTACATATGTTTCCCTGGTTCCAATTTTGTACAGTTGTCATTGGCTCACATGGAAATTTTTGTTCAGTGCTATAGAAAATATGGGAAATAAACTACAGGTGTTTTAAGTCTGTCATGTGTATGTTCCTTGTAAGAATTGTTAACAAAAGCGTCCCATGCATGTTCTTTTTTATCAGTTCGACACATTTAGCCTGTGATATTATTAATCTAATGAAAGACCTCTTTTAACAGATTTTCTCCTTTTGAAGTCTCTTATGCTGCTTGGCTCTTGGCTTAATGCATCACAACACTACAGCAATTAAACAACTGTTTGGATTAGATCAAATAAAGAACAAAGCCTGTTTCTACATTATGTCTTCCCAACGGTATAATGTCCATGTATGCTTCTACTCCATGTAAGGTTTTGTAAGAAACGTAAGCAATATGTAACCAGTGATCAGCTATACATTTTAGTAATTCGGATTATTTTAATTAATGGTGACAGTAACATACATGCACACCTATAGAACTGACATCACATGCAATCATATTTGTGTTGAATTTGTGAAAAACAACCACGTGTGTGTGTGTGTGTGTGTGTTGCAAAAAGAAACGGGCAATATAATAAGGGCTGAAGTGAGTGGATTAATTGCAACCAAATGATTATTGTTATTATTATTTGGGAATTGAATAATCATTATCTGATTCCCAAATATGCCATGTGTGGAGAGAAGATCACTTCCAACTAACTAACACATAATGTTGTTGAAATGTTGTAAAATCAGTAAATCACATAGTCATGGACCTTTCACAATCAAATTGATGTTAGTTGCATACAGCCCAAATATACTATGTTCATGTTTATTGTTAGCACAAAGTACATTTCTCGAACTATTCTGTCAGTTCTTGCAAATAAACTGCAATTGCATTTTAACTGACAAAGAAAACATCTTGCGGCTACAGATTGCTGTTGCTAAGGACCAGGTGTGTGCGGACCTATCCTAGCCAATTACTTGACTTAATCATTGAGCTCTAATGGAGGGGAGGGCTGCTGTACTGTGAATTAATTACAGGGCTGAGGCGCACACTGAGCTGCAGTTTGAGAGATTTAAGAGTAGAGTGTGAAAGACGTGGAGTCATTACATGCCCAGCGCTTATGTTGTCGAGGAGCAATTAGTGGTTATTGGATTTCTGCGAAATAGACTGTGCAAGAAAATCAATTATTGAAACGGCATTGCATCATGTCTGCTTTTGTCTCCAGTTTCTACAGTAACTCCGTGTGGGCTACAGTTTAGGCTTTGGGAGTGATGTTCGAAAAGTGCTGACTAGATCCCCCCCCCGAAACACTACGGCAATTCAGGATGTTTGTGAGCTCATTAAAACAGAAAAATGGCGGCATTGTCAGGTTTGTCATTTTGCCGGAGAGAAAATGCATGGAGTTTGAAAGAAAAGCGTCCCATACAAAAGTCCAGTGTGGGCTAAACCAATGCGGGACAGTTCATTTGCGACACACTTGGACCACCCAGACAGAGGAGGTGGACATAATGGACACAGGCGAACATTGTATTACTTGAGGGAGAAGCACCATGTAGCAGAACTGCTTACCAAATTATTTTTCACAAACAAAAAGAATAATGAACAACACAAATGTGCACAATGTGAGGATGCTCCCCTGGCCCTGTTAGAATTTTCCCAAACCACAGTTTTGATAAAGTAACTATTAAGGCACACACAGAACACATGGGAAATATTGACTGTCCAATGATGGCTTTATAGGGTGAATCTATGTGGAAAGATAAACAAGAAGACCCAAGAGAATGCAATCGTTCCAGTATATTTTTTTTATTTTTCATTAAAATACCCTGATCTTCAGAATAATTGCTCCAATACTCCAGCATAAGACAGTAAGTGGAAAATGATAATGACACAACAATTATAAAATCTGACGGCATGGACAATACAGTTTTCTCTGTACTTGGGCCAATGTAAACAATGGACTTTTCATTTCTAAATGGTTGTTCCCAGACATGCATCTTTCTACATTTAATTATTGTTTTGTGTAAATGCTATGATTCATTGGGCCATAGCTGAGGACTACTGACTGTAAGTGTATATAAGCAGTCTTAACACTAACAAAGCTGAATTGGTTTCACGCTGTTTTAACTGTGGAACATGGTGTAAACCGTAAATGAAATTGCAGGAATATTTCTGGGCCCATAAAGCACGGAGCACAGGACTACATGCTGCAAACAGACTGTTTCATTAATACATTCCTCTTGTGCTACATTAGCCTATGTCAGAAATTGCCAATGTTATTGAAGAAGATAAACATTGCTGTTGTATGTCGTGTGAACCAGCAGTTAATGAGATGTAGAGCAGTTCCCCCATCAGTTGTGATTGAGTACAAATAACATAAAGTCTGGGTTTTGCAGGCCACTATAGTCCGACTAGTGTTCATGTCACACTGGGACGGAGGGATGCGTGAAAGAGGGACAGATGTTGGCTTTATAAGTGTTTATTTTGTGAGGTTTTAGCTTGTTTTTACTATCACTACATCAACGTTGTATACAAAACCATATTCAAACTCACTTTCTGGTTTATGTAAGGGAATGCAGCCCCACACAAACAGTCTTTGTATGAAGCCACCACATACACTGGGAGTTAGACAGACCACAGTTTCCTGGTTGGGTTTTAGCAGCAGAGGGAAGAAGAACTTGAGCTTACACAGGTTTTGATCCAGAGCCCTGAAATCCAGTGACAACAAAATGACTACAGGCAAATATGGGGTGTATTATGGTTAGCCCAGATGTGAGATGGCGCTAAACCTGCAATTAGAGTGACAGAAAATCCACTCCAAACCATCACATTCTGCTTTGGAACACTTCATGACAATATCTTCACTCAAAATCTTGCCACAGACATCTGATATTTAAAATTCTGCTTTGGGAATAGCATTAGAAGAGCTTGCATGAAACATGATTCTGCAACCATTTGACAATTGATCCTCAGCTAAAAGGAATATGTTGTTATGTTGTACTACGGTGACTAGTTGTATATCTTATGATGACTACAATAAAAGTAATTTCCTAAAAATATTAAAGGTGCACTGTGTAACTTTTCTGGTTGAGGAGCCGCTGTTGATTTTCTCTACTGCAGAAATGGTGTAGTTTTGAGTCTGAATCTGAGTAACTGTGGAGGCTGCTTTGTAAAACTGGGCCATGCCTCACACATTGTCCGCTGGTCATCTGTGTGTGTACATGTCAGATTCGCTTGTGTCCTGCGGAGGCTCTGCCTTCTCTCCGCTCCTCTGCATTTCACCGATTGCCAATCAACCTGCTATGGGACGAAGTCACAAATGTGTAATGTTCCTCAATCCTGTTAGTGTGGAACAGCATTTAATTAGATCCGCTCTATGTGTGCTGCATGTGTGTGTACAAAGAGCAATGGCACTTTACAAGTCACTAAAAGGTAAAGGGTAATGCATTCTTTTGAGGGGAGCATGGACAACCCACTAGAGTTTAAGAAGAAGTTTATATGTGATTTAACTATTTTTCCTAACCATAATTGTTTTGTTTTGGAGAGTTGAAACTATACAGAAATGTGTTCCAAAATGGTAAATACAATAATGAATACTGCTGTATACACTACTTGTATAAATGCAAATGAAATGGATCGGTGGATTTTTCCCTGTGTGATTGATCTGACACACAGGCATTTTATTTCTACTCTCCAGGGCTATTATTGACTCTGTTACTGCCATAAAAGCAAAGACGCAGAGAAACCAGCCAAAGTTGAGGTTGATTAATTACGTTTTGGGAAATTCTTTGAAAAGAAAATTGTGTGTCACTGACGGATCACATTGGAAACCTAAATGCAGATCACTGTCCAATTTTCCTCAGTCTAAAAACAGGATGCATATAATGGACCTTGCCCTCCATTTTGTGAGAGCTGGAGAAAATCATTAAAATTCTATGTGACTAGTTGTGCAGTCATCACCTCTTCACCTCATCTTTGGCTCATTCCGTTGGTCCCTGGTGCACTGAGAGGAGGGAAGGGGGATGGGGGAGGATGGATGAGGAGAGGGAGAGGTGACGAAAAGCAGCGGAGATAAGACCAGGCTGATGTGATGTGTATCTCTGCTCCAGGCTCAGCTCACACCAGGAAATGAAGACTCCGGTGGCACTGGTGACAGATGAGATTGTGATGAGCATCAGTCATTGTCTATAGGCCCTAGATCCATATAACCTGCTGCTGTTATTCATGCACTTTTGTTTCACACAGTCTCCATATAGGTGAAGGCATAGTCTCATACAACCCAGACAAAATGAGTTTCTGTAATACATCTATATAGCAGGCTATTGAAAAAGCTACACTTTGCAGTGAGAGCTCATAAAACAGAGCGAGGAATGTGAAGAAATTAACAGACACTGCATACCTGTTTAAAAATCCCATATGCTGCATTTGCAATAAAAAAAGAAATAAAAATTATACAAATGAACATTCTTAAGTCTGACATTTCAACAGTGGTAGCCTCAACTCCTATTCTAAACTGATAGACTGAAATTAAACCAACAACGAGCAGACGGAGTAAATTCATGTACCCAGTGTGTTGTCCTGGACAGACTGATTCATTTAACAACCATTAAAAATGGTCTCCTGTTAAAAATGGTCTCCCTATACAAATATGCATCTGTTCAGAAAGCATATGGTTAAAGCTAGACTCGCCTCCTTATCAACATTCATAAATACAGTTTAAAAATTAACCACAATTTGTTGAAGCGACTGTGGTGGTTTTATACACAGAGCAGTTAAAACCTGTTGTCAGTGCAGCTAAAGCGCTGCTGGGGAGCCCTGACGCAGCAGACTCTGGGACAGACTTGGCCCAGGCACTAACAGCCCCAGTAAGACAGTACTGTAATGGTCCGGGCAGAGTGGTCCCACTCAGAACAGCAGCTCCTTTTGTGTCTGCTCTGCGCTTGCTCACTACGGTTATTTTTAAACCAGTAAAACCTCCAGCACACTGACTGCCAGGAGCACTGCACCTCTGCCGTGTGAGGCGTCTTTGTCTCACGATGCGCGCTCAGCCCTCCACCAAATGGAAGCCCGAAATAGACCCTCACATCTTTGGCATTTATTTGCTCTTTATTTTTATGATAGCCATATGCATTTTAGTTATTCATTATGGGGGCCTTCCATAGCTGATGGCTCTTATTAGCAGGCTATTACAAGACCTGACTACAATGAAAAGTATGACTTTTGGTCTCTTTCTTTGCCAACATCCTGATGCATTTGCAAGTTTGTGGAAAACTTTCATCATATTTCCCTGGATAGCTTTCTCAAAGTAACATTGCACTCATTGCTGGTTAAACACATGCCATGATTGTAAACCTCTTAGATGTGAATGTATCATTATAACATTTTGTGTAAAAATGCTGGAGATGAGAGTTATCCTTTGACTCCTGTGCAGGTTACTGTTGTGTTTGTAGAGCTGTTGGAGGAAGTCCAAGTGTGATGCACATTCTCAGCATTCAAACAGAGCCAAGTGGTCTCTGCTCTGTGCCTTGCAATATAAAGGCTTTTGATTCAGTTGTCATTTCTAAAAATGGCCAAAAGCAAGTTTACTTTTGCTATTGTAATAGTAGCCAAATAAGAATAAGTTGAATTATATAGTTTTGGATCCTCGTGGGCCTTGATGACACTATCATTTAAAGATTATGCAAAATCATTTTTTTTAAATTTATTTTTATTTTTATTTTTTTAAGCTTTCTACCATGCTATATTATTGCTCCCTCATCAAAAACATGCCTGAAGTGGTTTTAGATGTCATCCATGCATGTTTGAGTATTTTAGTGATCTTCCCTAGGCCCTAGACCCTCCTTATGGTTAACTGTAAGATTCTGTGCAGTGCTCAGCGCACAAGCCTACGTCACCCATGCTTCCATACGACAATGCTCCATAAATATACAAAAACATGATACAAAATTGTACACAGCAACTTCACAAACCTGATGCGATGTCCAATAGTTTCATTAGCAGGAACCACACTGATTGTTTTGTGATAGAGCTGTGAAGGGGGAGCGGCATTGCGCAGGGAAAAGAGGGGGACTCAGAGCGTCAAAAATGAAAGTGAAAGTTATAAAACATGTTAATACGTTGTTTTGGGGGCAAATATACCATTTTCAAAACAATGAAAGGTAATGTGATCTAAATATGTTATGTGTTAGCAGTTAATACCTCATAGAAGTAAAATACTAATTCTTTAAAATACATATACCTCAGTGTGGCTTGAATGATCATTTTTAAATGTTTTGCTACAAAACTGATTAAGATTCAAAATGCCAAACTATTAAACCTATTTCATCTAGATCTAATTGTTAAAATATAACAAACCTGCAAGCAGCATACACATATCACACAGTCTTTCCCTCCAAAAAACCTTAATAGAAATATGTTGGAGTAGGGGATTGCTCAGTCCTGTTGAAAAGAGCGTATGAAATGTGATCTGAGAGGAGCGTGTAGGAAGCTGAAGTGAGGCGAGCACAGTGACCTCTGTCAGAATCAGCAGGAGGCCTCAGATCTGAGCTGTCTGCCTCCTTCAGCTGAATCACAAACACACTTTTGTGAAGAAAGAAATGGCCTTACCTCAGCAAAAAAACGTCAGCACTGTTGGGATTTATAGACTGCTTTGGATATTTTAAAGGAGTTTATGAAGGGGAAGCATTAAAAGGTGTAACATTATTATTATTATTATTATTATTATTGGGGAAATGACCGGGTCAGTGGGAGTTAAAGTGGAAATGAAGGCTATGTTGTTTCAGTTTGGCAATTAAAGGCTTGAACTTTGAACTGTGTCTGGGGAGTCAGTCTGACCTGCACAGGAGTGACATGACCCTAAATCAACTGTGGCTGCCCTTCAAATATTCCCACCAACCCAGAACCTTGTGGGAATCTTAAATGTGTACACTGCAAACTGTAAGCCATGTGTTTGAACTCTGCTGCATGCTTGATTTACAGTGTTTTGTTGTTTATTAGACAAGCTGTATGAAATTAAATCCATAAGCATATGTCTGGAGACCAGCCTGTGTGCTCTGTGTTGAGAACATCTTGCCATGGCTCGCAGTACTGCTGTAGAGGGGGCTTATGGGAGTCTGCTGCTGGTGCTGTGAAAACTGTCAAGGGCCGGGATAAGCCTTGTGTAACACTCTAGCATGTGCGGGGTGGAGAAAGAGAGACATTGAGAGAGAGAAAGAGGAGGAGAGGGGGTAGTCCACATGTACAATTTGGAAATGTCTGCAGACCGTAGCATTTTACAGCCAAACAGATGTGACTTTAATGAGTTTAAGACCAGAGGAGGTAATAGGTTATTAATCAGTAAAGAGATTAGCTATATATATATTGGGATTTCAGCAAATACAATCACACAGATCGTAAGAAGAGGTTGTTTAAATGGGCTTTGTCCAGGTGTAGTTTTTGTGGGGGAAATTGGATTCAATTAGGGCTGTGTAGTTACCTGAATTTTAATTGATCGAGAGTCCGTTATTCTTAATTGTAAGTTATATGCTTGGGTCTCTTTAATAGAGAGGTCTACAGCCAATTCTTTGTCAGTTGAGGCATGTGGTTTTGGAGCAGAGTTCAGACTTAAAGCTGCCATCTGTAAATGTATTTGATTTTGTTTTACCAGTAGATGTCAGATGTGAAACCTGATTAATATTGAAAGCCAATTGTTTTTTTTTGTTTGTTTGTTTGTTTTTTGTTTTTATTTGAATCAAAATTTGAGATTGATCAATCTAAGGAAAAAAAATAAATTGCCATATCGCCCAGCCCTACAATCAAGTATGCCATCAATTTTAGTTACTGCAGCAACTGATATTGTGCAGCCTATAAATCAGCACCGTGCAAACAAGTTTCACCGGAGAGGCGTAAAGACAGTCCCAAGTAATAAGCAGAACGCCCCATACTTCAGGGCACGGCAGCCATTGTTTGTGTGATAGCTTTCATGGTGTCGTTGCCCACAGTAGTGCTATAGTAGTAACTCTATACTTTAGTGAGGATTTCAAGGACATGTTTGAAAAAGCACCTGGGAGAGATGGTGGTCGTCAAATATCCCCGGCTATTTATAGCTGCAGTAGAATGTACAGTTCCTCCGTCACTAGACTAGCCCGCTAGTTTTATGAGGCTGAGCAGACCAAGGGTGCCATTGTGATTTATGAGGCTCTCCACCGCCTGTGGAGTTTACAATGAGCTCCGGAATATAGCAGCAGCTCCCTGTCTACTTAAATGTCCCCAACATGTACGCATAGCTGTATGCATTGCACATGAAATAACTGTTTATTGAAAAACAACACGATAAATATGTTGCTCATTAAAGAAGCATCATGATCTAGCCTTAAACTCTATTTTACTATACAATTGCTTTAGTTCAAGGTGTCATCAAGCCATCAAGCTATCTATTTATCACTATTTTAAAACATCTGATGTTTTATAACATTTAATGTAAGGTACTTTTTTTTTGCATTTTGTTGTAAATGTATGTTATGTTTTTTTCCCCTTTTTAAGATGTGCATAATGCTACGTTTTGCACAAAGCCAGACTGATAATGCCCTATACAAATGCCTATAAATATTAATGTGTTGTGAGCCCTGAGACTGAGCAGCAGACTTCATGCGGGGTCCCAGTAGGAAGGAGGAGAACTTAAATGTGAGGTCAAACAAAGGTTACTCTGAGGAAGCCGGGTCTAAGCCCCGGGGCTGGCACTCCAGGAAACAGTGGCTTATGGCTTTGGTGGACTTTATTCCCCTCAGTTTGGGGTTTGGTTTGTCAGTATGGCTAATTGAGCAGTAACTGTAAAAGCCATGCATTTTTCAATTGTGTGGTTTTATTATTAACGTGTAATTGTTGCATGAGCAAAAGCAGTCATAGCAGTACACTTAATGAACTAAGTGCTTTGGAGACATGTGCACTTGCCAGAATGCATTCCTCTCTGTTATACTGTTACTCCATTGCAGAACTACGACAAAAATGCTGTCGTCTTTCCAACAGTGGATTTTTTCACTGGACTTAAAGGTCGGACTAAGGTAACAGGCAAACCAGGCCCAGTTGGTGCAGTGCATGACAGGCTTACTATATCTGCTCTTATCAGGGATAGACACCACATGCCTCAACATGATATGGAGATGATGTGCTGTGCCAAAGTGTGGGGAAACACACTCTTAACATGTGCCAAACAAGCTCCTGACATTGACTAACTGCAGTCGATCATTAAGTGATCACCACTCTAGACATGTCATAAATTCTCCCATATGGTATAATTGGATAAACCTACCTGTTTAATCAAAACAATTGATATTGCTAAGATACCAGTGCCAGGCTGATTGGAAATTTAGATTGCACGTTATGTAGGATTATCGCCATTGGGGTTATTGTGGTCAAATCCTTCTCTATGCTCTGTGCTATAGTATGAAGTGGAGAGGGTCAACAACTATTATACAATAAGAATCTAAATCAGAATTCATTTGTCATTTTAGTACACAGGGCCAGATTAACAGCAGCATAAAAACAATATAATGATGCCAAGAGCTGGAGAAGCCGCTGCACCATTGTGCGCTGCCATGTCACCAGACACATAATAATTTACTTCAAAACAAAAATATAAATCTGCAGTACAAAAAAAAAACTAAAGACAAATATAACTATAGATGTTCCATGTGT
Source organism: Periophthalmodon schlosseri (assembly GCA_000787095.1). Lineage (NCBI taxonomy): Eukaryota > Metazoa > Chordata > Actinopteri > Gobiiformes > Gobiidae > Periophthalmodon > Periophthalmodon schlosseri. The sequence goes on along the minus strand of KN485309.1, from coordinate 60,601 downwards.
CGATATAAGGATCATCAGAATTTCCCAAAATAAAAAAGGTAAAAATGTGTGCTGATAGGCAGGTCTAACGCTGCCGGCAGTGATGTATGCACCCCCTGTTGTCTTGACCTGTGACCTCACCAAATGTAGGCCTCCAGGGCAGCTTATATGCTCATAGAGGGACAATGCTGTGGATGGCTATTGAGGTCTGGCTTTTTACTCGTTTTACAATTCCCCTGCATGGAAAAAAAAACAAAAACTTCTCACCATCACCATAGAGAGTCCAAGTTAGGATTTAGAGCCTGTATTCAGACACTGCCTTTTGTGCTTTGTGGGAGCTCTACATGACCTCTCCTTTTTGTGCCTGTCTGGTCTGCTGCGGCTTTTCTACACATTTTACCGTCTTATATCCCTTAAGCTCTGTGTAACTTCATGGCACCTGTTATTCACAAAACTGCTCTAATTTCTCACAGAATTTTTAAACAAGAGGCCCACAATATGCCTGGCATTTGGTGACATGTCCTGACTTTGGCATTGGGAGGAGGCGGAGAAGAATGGAGAGAGTAGCAGCGGGGGTGTGTGGTTGCCATGGTAATAAGAGGCCTTCATCGAAAAAGCAATTTGGGCTGTGTCTCCTCCAAGTGAGACGCGCTCCAAAAAAAAAAAGGCTTGGCTGGATGGAGTGTGTTACAAGATTTTCCAAATGCATGGGATAGCTGTGATATTTTTGTGATTGTAGACTCGCTCTATGAATTTATTGGTGTGTAATGTCAGTAGTGCCCATTACTTTTTATGAACTGCAACTAGCTTATGATCTTTTAAATCTTTCCCTTTGGCTTTCCCCATTCTAGGGTCACGACAGTTATTTTAGCAGGGATTTGCACATTGACTTGTCATTCTGAAAACAGTTAAAATTTTAGAAACTAGGGAATTTCACACTATTGGCAAATCTATTTTTTGGACTCTCCCAATAATCTGATAATTTTTTAAGCCTGCTTGTATTGGTTGAGGAGATTCACAATAATTGATTGGACTGTAAAATTGAACACAACAGTTAATTAAGAAAATTACACTGCAAGTTTTCTTAGATACATTGCATCCTTTACTCACTCTGGGACTAACCAACTAAAGTCTACTTTTGATTGTGTCTGGATTTGCCTCCCAAAATATTGGAAAGTTTGCATGTAATATCCCTTGGAGCATGATTGATGGCCTATAGACAGATGAAAGTGTCATTCTTGTTTATGTAAGGCAAAACGATATGCCAAATGAGACGCCCAGTAAGCGAGAGGTCTCGAGTCAGTCGCAAAAGAGCAAGGCAACTGCAGCTGTTGCCAAGCCAAGATGTCACCAGTGGGGATCCCCAGCCGCCCTCTGTCAGAAGAGTAACGCGATAGTGGGGTCAGGAGGCACACACCGACATGCTAAGTAACACACACTCGCGGTTAGAGGAGCAGAGGAGAGGAGAGGAGGGGATAGGAGAGGGTGGTCTTTGTAGCAGAGAAGAGCAGCAACAGGCTTTTTGAAGTGGATACAGACCGTGTGTGAGAGCCCGTCGAGCACATAGGAATGCAAGTCAATGCTGGCTGCTGCTGCTGGCTTCAGGGACCGAGCCAAAGAGGATTGTAGAGTGTGGAGTGAAGAGTGAGGAGAGAAATGTACAAGTTCAAGCTGCTTACAATGAGATGCATCTGTCTGTTTTGACTCTGAACTCGAAATCTGGTCCACATATGATAAACACAGGAGGACTCTGTATTGGAAAGAATGCATTAAAATGGGATTGTACTCAATGACAGTAACGTATCACTTAGTCTAAAATATGATTTGGATAAGAGAACCTTTTATTTGGGCCACAATGGGGAAATCCCAGATGAACCTTAAATTACTAGTAACGATACATTGCAAGCACCAATTGAAATAAATTGCATATGATTATTTAAAAGAGCCAGATCACTCAAAAAAATTTAATTTTTTGTACTGAATACCTTTTGTAGTATTTTTACATAAAAAAACAACACTGATCATATATACGTTATTATTCTATCTATTCTTGTACTATATACCCCTTTGTTGTTAAAACTATTGTCATATCTGATGTAATGGTGTTTTTCTTTTTAATTTTGTCAGTAACCAAGACCAACAGCCCAGGCCTCCCCTGCAGTACATCTTTACGGTCAGAGATCACACAGCCTGCAGGCACACTCAATAAAGAAGTCCCACTAAAGACAAATGCTTTTGTTGAACATGTCTTCAGGGAGCATCAGGGATCTTCAGGCGGCTGGTTAGTCTATAACTGAGACGGCCTCTTATCAATGACCTCACACACTCGCAGTGATCTATAAGGAGATACTGATCACCATGTTATCTCATAGGCAGGAGATAGTCCATTGTGAACTGAAATTGGATCTTTGGCCATATTGTGTGACTGTGTGTGATGGTTCAGTACCCTCCTAAAAAATTCCATTTGACTTCTATGGAAAATATTTTTACCTCATGACCGCAGTAAAAGCCAGAATTCCTGAGTGGTCAAATTAAATTGCACAAATCTACTTTGTCTACAGATTTGAAAACACTCCACTTATATGAACAGAACTTGAAATGCTTGACTTTTCTGAAGCTATGATATAAATGAGCATATTATGATTTGAAGATATAATCTAGACTGCTACAATATTTCCTGGGTATACCTCTTCTAGATAAAATGCTATCTTTGACACATTGAGGCATTGCAGTTGTAAAGGCCTCCTCTGTCCTATTTTGTGGTGACAGCGCTGTAGAAAGAAGGAGCAGAGTTTGGCAGACGCCTCGGGCCGTTTCCCTCTCCCCTGCCCCGGTGAATGCAGATCTATGAGAGGACACCGTGCTCACAATGATGACTGAATTGGCCACGCTGAGTGAAGAAAAGTCCCCCCTCTCCAGTTCTCTCAACATGACACTCTGAGTGTGGACCCTCCTGCTGTTGACAGGGGTTTGAGAGCAGGTCAGAGCTGTCGAGATCTGAAAAGGACACAGCTAAAGTTGAAGCAGATGTGTGTGTGGATCCAGAGGTTAGGAGTGCGGGGACCGAGGTTTCTCTTCCAAAGATAGCCCCCTTTTAACTCTGAAATGTTGCCATAAAGAGCAACAGTGCGGTGAAGCATGAAAGTGCTCTCGTCATGCATGACATTTACCACTGAAATGTGGCTTCCATATTCACCATCTTTTGTTCCCTCTCCGACCGTGTGGCACAGTGAAATCATGTACTCCTATTGAACACTTGATCTTTTCTTTTGCTCTGTCTTTGAGGAGTGTCACAACTTATTATTTTGTGCAGAGCATTGTATTTTGATTCGGCATTGGTCCTTTCCGATTATCCAAGTTTATGACTGGCACAGTGCACCAACTTGTGTCTAAAATAAGTTAATATAATATTTTGTTGTTTTGATATTTCAGTATAGAAACCAGTGGTACTGATTCAAATATGTTTGGTATTCATTAAATAACCTAGGTAGGAATTATTTTGTGGCTGTTCTATCAATAACCACAACTGTTAATAGAGTTAGAGTTAAATATATTGTGAGAACAGACCAGCTCTGCTCAGAACCTGATGCCTTCCAAACCACAATAGCAGTTTGATATGGCTGGTAGACCAAGTGTTATCCTATTAGCAGGAAAAGCAGCCAGGCTAATGCTTATGTTTCAGGGGTAAATGGATTGTTAGCATGGATTTCCAGTTTTCCCTTGAGCCCTGCCACTTAAAGAGCTTTCTATAAGGCTTATTGATATTTTAAAGAGGTGTGTAACATAATCACAGGCCATGATGTTTAAGCCTTAGCTACACAAATATTTTTTGCATTGGTTGTTTAATTGTCTTGTCGAAATTACACACTTTTCCCTTCAAGCTTATTTGCGTGAAGAAACACCTGTTCAAACTGCTCATTCTAGGAAGATGTCTGAATAGTGTATGTTTATGTATGTAGTAGCATATGTGGCTTTATATTTGGCATCATATGACCATGCAGGAAAGTGGTCATAAGATTAAAACATGAATCATCTTGTATCCATGGGGTACAGAGTGATGAAAATTTAGCATCGCTGCCATAGCAATTAAAAATTCAAAAAAACAATTAGATTTTGAAGGGGCAACATATATCCTGAAAATATCAGAAAAAATATAGGAAGTTGAAACCCATGAATATGTATGAGTTTGATTTGTTTGATTTGTTTAATTTCTATATTTGTTGTTTCTTTCTGCAGCACTGGGTTGCTTTCCTTCAGTGCAGAGACAGGGAGCGAGCAGTAGCTATGCAGAAATTCTGTAAATTCCTCATGCTTAGCAGAGGATAATTTCTTGACCTGCAGTTTAACCGACACAGTGAAACTTAACCCTTCCTGTATCAGTACATAGTAAGATCATAATCTGGGCCATCCCAGTCTTTCAAGGTGAATTGTATTTTACTGTGACTGGCTTCAGGACATGTATGTGCTGTAGTTACAGGGTTATCCATCCGCCTGGGAATCACAGCAGAACTTTTATCCTAAAGGCACAGCTAAAACCCCAGAAAGATTTATCATCTAGCTCTTCTCTGATCTCCCTGCAAAACCCATTGTAGCATGACTCTAACTAGCAATACTATACATTAATGGTAAGACATTGAAAAGCTTAATAATTCTGCCATTTTGAGAGAGGTACTCCCTGGCCACATGCATTTCTTTACTTTTTGTATAGATTATTTTTGGTTCCTTTTGTGAGCAGATAAGAAAAGAGTGAGTTGTGAGTCTAGTAATACTATATCCCAAAACTACTATTATTAGTAACATTAGAAGTGTCAGGATCTTCGCCAGTATCAGTTTTGTAAAGAATATTTACTAGCACATAAAACAGCCTTGTGTAGGTGTTTAGAATAAAGGGCAGGCTACTTGTGGTTGAATCATAAAAAGATCTGAAAGTTTCATTATTAAAAGGAGTTAAACCAACTTCACTTTCCATCTGGCCTCTGCTGTCTGTTTTTGACATTTTCAGACATGCGCCATCTACTGCTAGTGTCATATCCCCAGTTTGGGTCAAATATTACGGCGTTTTTGCTCCCTGATTTTTGGAGACGGTCACAGTTAGTGCTTTAAACCTCATCAATTTATGAGCAGTGATTGAGTTTCCAGAGCCATGTGTGGAAAAGCCGTTGACTGTGGGGGATTGCTTTTGAGGACTGTCCAGACCCATGTCTTCTGCAGGCTCCATGTTGTCTTGTCCAAAGAGAGCTTGACCTCAGCTGTCTTTAGGTCTTGTGCATGGCCCTGAAGAATAAACATAGATTCAGAGATGTCACTGTATGTATGCAAAGGGGCATTGGTATTGTAGCTTAGAGCTCCATGGTTTATATATATATAAAACCCATGTATATGTATAGGACCAACGTATGTGTGTTGTGTGAGATTTGCAGTGCATTTAATCCACTTGGGAAAGTGTTTTGTAATTAGGTTACATTTTGTTTTGTTCCTTTTTGTCCTTTTTTGAGAATTGCTGCTTTCTACCATAGTGGGATATGTATGTTATATTTATCTTATATTTGCAAGCATTTCTGCATTTAAATGTGTCTTGGCTTGCGGCATTCAATGCATAACACATGGTCTAGTGAAATCCCTTTACTGGATTCAATCTAATAAGAGGTTTACATTGTTAAAATAAGTGTATTGAGTGCAAAGTTAATAATATTAGAGGTTTAATATTGCTGCATAGTGTGTGTTATTGTGTTATACTTAATATTGTGCAACTCCTCTGTATGTGTGAGCTGATGTCACTCAAGTCTTTGAGCTAAGCTTCTGCAGTGGAGTCGGATTTAACAAAACCAGCAACAAAAGGTTTTCATCAACCCAAAGCTCATTTGTAACTGAACTCCTGGCCGACTTCACTAAACCCAGAGGATAGTTCTCCGCACTTCATTTGGTGTTCAGACTGGGAGATTAAAGTTACAGTGATTCTTGGTTCAGTCCAGAAGTAATAAATTAGATTATTTTATAAACTCGCTGTCCTTTAATGACCTTCACTCTGGAACTCAACTTTCTAATGTTCTCTTTGGTCAGTTCTCATTAAAGCTTTGTTGTTATCCCAAATGCGTCTTGTGGGTTTAAGTGAAATTATTTTATATAAACAAAAATAATAAAAGCACAGTTTCCTACTATGGTTTCTGATTGTCTAAATGTAGAGGAAACAATTTACAAACACTTAATTTCAACCGGAAGACAGATAAAATGAGTTGCAGGTGTGCTTTTTAGGATTACATATACAATATGTAACACACAATCTTGCCATTATTATTAGTTTTTACCATGCATGCATCACTGTCCATTACAAACACTGCAGGAGGAGAAGGTCCCAGTGCAGGTTTAAAATACAGCCCTTATATCTTGTGTGTTTGTCTTATTTGGCCAAACCCCCAATGCAAACATTTAGTTTAAATCCTACAATATTTCAGGTGAAAATGGTACCGCTGGGATGTAATTAAACCACAGGCGAGCAGGTTGGGTCATCTTTCATGGCTGTTATTTCAACATCTTTCCATTTTTCTCTTCTCAGATGAAGCTCTGGAATAAGTACAAAGTTACCAGCATACCTTCGCTGGTGTTTGTGGATGCAACGACTGGGAAGGTGGTTTGTCGAAATGGGCTCCTGGTGGTCAGAGACGACCCTAAAGGTAATATGCATCCACTTAATGATCACTCAAGTTACAACATGTATTAAATCTCAAGCCATATGAATTGTATATTATAATTATTAACCCATCAAAGGAACAGCCTAATCCTTGTTTGTACTGTTGCAATGATAATTATAGTCTCACAAACCTCACAGTGCATCTATGGTTCTCTCGTGCGTAAAGCCAATCATTTCTAAACCTTGAAGTGGAGGCAGTGAGCAGACTTGCATGATTTTCTATTCCAGTGCAGAAGATATCCTAGTTTGTGGCAAAGAAGCTTTAAAACATAAAAATCCTGCTTCTGTCTTTTTAGAATAGCAATGCAAGGAACAGAATGTGAATTCCAGGAGTTCTGGGATAGATTTCACAGACCTGGAACATCTCAGGCATTAATCGTATTTTCTGACTAGACATGTAGGCAGTTATTGTATAATTGTGTTGTATTTTTATCCTAACCATATTCAGCATGTTGGCTGAATATGCCTCACAGCAAGTTTGTCCCAAGTTTGATTCTCATATTGGCCTTTCTGCGTGGGGTTTGCATGTTCTGCCAGTGTCTGCAAGGATCCTCTGATTCCCCATAATTAAAAGAAAGTGATCCCAAAGTGGCAGAGCACACAGTAGCAGCAGCTCAGGACTAACCATCTGTCTGATCTACGTAACTTATAGCTTGTGGATGTATAATAACACAAAAAGTAGGGATGTCCATTATGGATATGGATTTTTTTCAGCCAATACAATATCCAGCATTTCTCATTACTGTTGTGGCCAAACTGATATTTGCTAATATTGATCAAAATGTTGAAATAAAAAGTGGAAATAAAGTTTACAAATGACCTTTTTGCTTTTGTAAAAAATTATGACAAAATGTATTTATTTTTTCTATTAGATATAATTATTCGTACTATGATGGCGACTGTGTAAATCTTCAGCCAGCTCTTTAGCTTCACTGCATTATCCATTTCCATTAGACTTGGAAATCATTCTTACTGGATCCATGACCAACCACAGTTGCAGTTTAAAAAAGGAAAAGAAAAAAAACTCATTGAACGTTTGAATATAGCAAGACGAAACCAGGGAAGCTGAAACACTCAGAGCCGTCTGCTTTTCAGTTTCGATGAAAAGCCTGTGTGGAGTGGTGTCTGGACTAGCCCACAGCGTAAAGATAAGAGTGCATTTTTACAATCTGCAACAACAAAACCACAGTTCTCCCTCACAACCAATGTGTCATTGGTCTATAATGATACTCTGGATGACCAAGTTCACTAAAAGGGGCTATTTTAAAGCAGCACTAATGGTTTTTACTTAAGACTGCACATTTCCACTCACACTGGACCAACAGACAAGGACACTACCCATAAAAGGGACTATAGGGGTGAACAAAATAATTAAACTTTTCCAATAAAGAAATGATGCCAGAGGCATGTCTGGTAGTTGCTGAAGCTCATGTTTTTATATTGTTCATTTAACCATATGATAAAACTCTCTGCATGCTTTAAGGTCATTATATCAGTAGTAGTTTCAGTATTATCATTTATCATATTTTTCTGTAGCAATACATCACACTTCAAAATTTGTTACTGTGACAAGCCTAGGAATAGCGGGCTCTCTATGCAGTTTTGTTTACTCATTGCCCCTGTATCTGTGACTCTCTTGCAGGCTTAGAGTTCCCCTGGGGACCGAAGCCATTTGCGGAGGTGGTGGCCGGGCCTCTGCTCAGGAACAACAGGCAGACCACAGACAGCAGCTCTCTGGAGGGGCACTATGTGGGCGTGTACTTCTCAGCTCATTGGGTAAGTGAAGGACCCAATTTACACACTTAAGACACTTCATCTATGTGAAAGTGAAAACACAGGTGAAGGGAGCTCTGGTAGGCAAAAGCAAAAAACAACTGTAGATTAAATGGTTTGTAAAAAAAAGATAGAGAGAGAAGTTAATAGTAAAAATAAAAAAGGTTATCTTATCTTAAAAAATAATAATACTGCAAATATGACTGTCATACAAAATGCATTTTAAAAATATATATTTTGCATACAACATTTAAACACATTCAAACACATTTTTACTGAGGTAAACACACTATTTTGTAAACCCATATTCCCAGATTTCCTTTCTCCCAGTTTTGTAGACCATCACTCATACTAGTATAAACTTAGTATAAACTAGAGTTGAAGTCATTTCTGCAGATGTTGAGTTGCAGCATCTGGTGTTGGTATGCATGTAAACAGCAGTGTGTGTCACAGAGAAGTTAAATGGCTCACACAAAAGAGACATGACCTAAATTTAGATCTGGGTGTTTTTTAAGAAGAACTAAATACAGGTTAGCCTTCCTAGGCATCAAATAAGGTACAAAAATAACAATGTGGTGTTAGAGCTCATCATAAAACAGTTCTATTTTTCATTTGGACATTTAACAGTTAAATAAATTCAAATAAACTGATGAATTATTATGCTTTCACTTTCCCACACTTTGGTATGGCAAGTATGTAAGCATGACTGAATACACACCTCATCAATGCCTAACAGCAGAACACATGCCTACAAATAATGCATTACAGATAAATGGTGTCAAGTGACCAGAAGAAAATGGTGCCAATGCCAGAGCTGTTTACCTAACATGAGCTGCACCTATTGCCATTGCTATTGCTGTTATTTGTTGCTTTCTTATTGCATGAACGTGTGCGAAATAGTGCAAATTAGGCATGAAAACCCCTGTAAGTACTTCTGTCACTGCTACTGCTCTGTTATTTAAACATGGAAACCAATCCTGATTTATTGTGGAATTCTTTACCTTAATTATGCTTTTAAAAAAATGTAAAAGACTAGACTGTATACAGGGAATATTTTGACTTGCCTTTAATAATAGTGATTTATTTTTCTTGCTAGTGTCCACCATGTCGCAGTTTGACCCGGGTCCTGGTTGAATCATACAGAATTGTCAAAGAATCGGGAAAGAAATTTGAGATTGTATTTGTCAGTGCTGATAGGTGAGTGACTTTACTAATACACTATTGATATTTGATATTGAAAATTCTACTGTATATCCATTTTACAACTACAGATAACACATTAAGGTCTTTTTTCTTGATACATTCAGGTCAGAGGAGTCTTTTAAGCAATACTTCAGTGAGATGCCCTGGCTAGCTGTGCCATACTCGGATGAAGCTAGACGATCACGGCTCAATAGACTTTATGGAATACAAGGTAATTGATCTGAATGTTAAAGAAGACATATTATGCCTTTTTATTGTAACATGGTCTAATGGTGAAAAGCTCTTAGAAGTCCATTTTAAATGTGTCTTCTTAAAATATGTGTTTTATAAGCTTTGAGAATATATAGGAACTTTTGCCCATAGAGGAATGTAGGCCACTAATCAAGTATAGAGTGGGGTTTGACAGAGAAGTTCTACTCCTCCCTCCCAGTGCCCTTTTCCATTTACCTAGTGTTTGGATGAAGCTGGCAGTACTTAGCTCTGGGCCGGTCCTTCACTGAATGTAAGGAATGCACAGAGAATAGATCGACTCTGCCCTGTCCATACTATCCCCCTGCCTCTGCTGCAGCCCACATGACCAGACAAGAACCCAGTGACTCATGCACTTTGCTTTGCTCCCAGATGGTGTCTGTTTGTGATAAGCCTGTTAATAAGGATAGAGGATTGTAATCAGACCAAGGTATGAAACAAATTAAGTCTGAAACAAATTCCAGTTTTATTGACACAGGACAAAGCCTAAACTGCAGAATGACACATGAGTCTGAAATGGCAAAAAGCATCCATTCCGGACTATATCTCAGCGGGAGAGTGAGCAGTCTGAGTCACATTGTTGTAATGACAGGAAATTACCTCAACCACTATCCACAATTTTGCCCAGTTAACTTCCCTCCTGTGTTGGCCCCATCCCACAACATTTGTATCTTTTGTTCTGTCTCCAGGTATCCCTACTCTGATCCTATTGGACACAGATGGTCACATGATCACACGACAGGGCCGTGTGGAAGTGTTAAACGACCCGGAGTGCCGCCTCTTCCCATGGCACCCTCGGCCCGTTTTGGAGCTCAGCGAGTCCAATGCAGTGCAGCTTCACGAAGGGCCCTGTCTTGTACTGTTTGTCGGTGCGTAGACAATACACACAGATGCCTTGTGTTTCTTATTGCATTGTGCGACTGTGTATAAAAGCAATATCTAAATGAATATTAAATGTTGCAAGCATAATAAAACATATTGTAGTGTATAACTCAGTTGCTTCATTAAAGGCAACAGCATTCCGCTCTTTGCATTATGAAAATCAATGAACCGCCAAATTAACCTCCCCATATGCATATTTCTGCTAAACTATTCACTACTAGAGCGTCTTACAGGTGGCCTCTTTCTTCTTTCAACTGCCCATTTTTCCAATGACACTCAGTCTTTATGTTTTTATTCAGATGCAGAAGAAGAGGGAGAGTTGGAGCCTGCCAAGGAGCTGATCCAACCAATAGCAGAGAAACTTATGGCCAAGTACAAAGCCAAGGAAGAGGAGACACCACTTCTTTTCTTTGTCGCTGGAGAGGTAAGATACACCACTAAATAATTTGTACAAAGAATTGACTAGCACATTGTATTCTTTCATGTAAAAAAGTAGGCAACAAAAAATACGACATAAAATGAAGTATGCACAAAAATGACCCACTATCGTCCTCTGGTGGATATATGGAACATTTTAGCCTAACTAGCTATACCACTGTAATCAGACACAGATTGATAGTTAATAAGTGTCTTGTGCCACAAATATACATTATTAATGAAAATTATATTGTTAGACATGTTGTATTTTAGCAGCAGACAAATACCTTTCTGTAAAATACATGGAACTTTGGGTGTATGTGCAGTGTGTCTCGATACACTCCTCTTCACTAAACATTGTTCTCAGATACATCTTCTGGAGATGCACCTGAACACATTATCAGTGATGTAACCTTGGGTCATTGGGTGTTTGCAGTGAGATTATCCTGAACTGGTTAATCTTCTTGGAATTCTTCTCTTTTGGGATTCAGACACCTTCAGTGAATTTCCACTGCTTTGCTAACTTCCCTCTTCCCTCTCCATATGACTCTAATGATCTTCCAGAGTCGCTTGAGTAGCTACCTCCTGGACTTCTTTTAGCAGTGGCTCCCTGGTGTCAAACTCCTTGGTAGGGGGAGGTAGGTCTACAAGGATGCTGCATTCGCTCAGATGGTTAAAGCTGGTCTTTTCCAAACCAAACCTGTCCTGAGTCAGGCTGATGGTCGTCATAGCCTACATAATTATTCTTCCCTTCCCTTGTCTTCCTTGGGCAAATTTCCGTGAGTTCTCATATGTCAAGCTCATTATTTATGCTGCCAGCCAAATTAATGATCTTCCCCTCTTCCCCCACTAGCTCCCATTGCTGTTGTACCTAAAGAGTAGAAGGGTAGTGTATATTACTTTAATGCATATTTTGCAATGCCACAAAATCACTTTCTACAACCCTTTTGTCAGTTGATGATGGATAATATTCTTAATGTGTTTCTATAAAGTAAGCCAAACACTACCAAGTAAGATGGATGAAGCAGCCAGAAGGGAGTTTTATCATATGGTTTCTTATCAGATGGCCTGTATGCAATGTTACAGAGCATCAGTAGGCAGAGCAATCCCTTTGGGCTCCTCACGGTTAACACATGTCGAGCCTTAACGCGGCCAGCTGCAGCGAGAGACCCTTTGTTTTGAGTGGTGCATCTCACAAAAGACTATGGATAACTATCTCCATAGATGCACTATAAAGTGGATCTTGTATGATTGCAATGTTGGGAAAATAATGTTTTTTTTCTTTATAAAATTATTTAGTTAACAATCTTAACTAAAGTGCTTATATTTGTATGTTGGATATAATTACTTGTACTTTAATACACTCATCTCTCTATATTGAAAAAGGTGCCAAATACTGAAGTAGCAAAGACAGTTGTGGAGTTTGATAGACATTTGGGTGAAACGTTCATAGTTTACTCCACACTTCAATGTGTTGCAGTGCCACCTTCTGGATCTTTGGTGTCAGTTCTGCATTTTCTGTGTAATTTGTCCCATATGGATTCTTTTCTTTTAAACTTCTGTCTTTCAAAGTCTGTACTTTTACTGAGGGAAAATATGCAAGCTTGTACTGAAACGTGACCAGTGAAATCAGAAAAATGATTGAAGCAATTGGTCTGAATTACATATTCACATGGATTCTCAACTGACAATTTGAATTACTGTTAAAATCTGTTTGATTTCTGTTCAGAAGCTTCAATAGTGGACATTTTGCCTGGGGCTCAGGTTAACAAAGGTTTAGCTGAAATAATTAATTTGTGTCAAGAAGATTACCAACAGGTGCTTAGAATTACTGTTTGTTTGTTTGTTTGGTTGTTGTTTTTTTTAAGCAGTTGCATACATTTTCTGTAAATGATTTATATCGAGTTTGCAGTGAAAAAATGTACGGTACTTAATTTTTATTTATTTATTTATTTATTTTTTAAGTTAGGGTGACATGGCGATAAAAATCAACCTATTGGTCAGCCTCAATAGGAGCCCCAGTAAGTGATGGGTGAACCAATCACTGTACATTTTCAAAAGTGTAAGGCTTTTGTTAATTTTTGATGGCAAGTGTACATGAATCTTGAGAAAACTAAAAATTGTGATCTAGGTTCCATGAAAATCAACATGATTTTTATTTTATTTTTTTCCTAATTTAGTTTTCTTTTGTCGGTCATTATAGAGCACCAGTACTCACCTATATCTTAATAAATTCAAAAATCAAATAGCTTTTTTACATTTAAACACACAGGTGCCAAGGCAAAGCTTTCATAACCGAGTGCCTTTGTCTGTTGTGTGAAGTGAATGTTTGCAAATATACTCTAAGGATTGTACTAACTGTAAATCATTAATCTGAGTTCCCTTCCACTTCTGCAGGACGACATGACTGACTCTTTGCGGGATTACACAAACCTCCCAGAGGCCGCTCCTCTGCTCACCATCCTCGACATGTCAGCCCGGGCCAAGTACGTGCTTGACGTTGAGGAGATTACACCAGCTATTGTGGAGCAGTTTGTCAATGACTTTCTGGCTGAGAAACTCAAACCAGAGCCCATCTAGAATGCAGAAAAATATGGGACTCATATCATCAAGCTCTGACAT
>KN485309.1:17328-46727 GCA_000787095.1 Periophthalmodon schlosseri | reverse complement strand
GTTTCTCCCCCGTTGTCAGACTGTTGGACACATCCTATTTTTTACTGACATTTTAACTTTTAGACATTATCTTAAATGGAGTCCTTTTCTCCTGTGGTGCCTTGCATTGGCTATAACCTTCAGTTATAAATATATATGGAGATTTTGTCTGAGATTTGCCTGAGGATTTTTTTTTTCACTTAATAAATGTATCTGAATTGTGGAGAAATCAAAATTCCTAAATGGACCTATGCTCTTTGTTACCTGTTTGTCACGCATTTCACTAAACCTCAGCTGGATGTAGCTGTACAGCATCAGGGCCCCATTTTAAACACCTAAGAACACAATGTGCTTACTTTTTGCAGACCAATGACTGAAGCTTTCAATCCTTTTGTATGTTCAAGTTAGAATGTAAGATCTGCGTTTATGTGGTGATGGTGGTTCACGTTCACTTATTCTGGTGGTGATAATCTTGAATCATGTTTATGATGGCACAAACACATGGAGGGCGTTGAATGTATTTATATTCCTCTAATTCTGTTACTTCTGGTATCTACCTTTTGACCTGACCATTCATTTATTTTAATGCACTGGTAAGCACAATAGTACTATAAGTAAAGGCAAATCTATGTAAACTAATAAAATGCAGTGACCCATTTACTTCTTTCAATGTCTTATTTGACTATAAGAAATAACAGCCAGCACATACTGCCAGCCTCCATATGTATTTTTAGGAGAAAAGTAACAAGCAAACCACAAGAAACTCATCGGCACACTCTTTTGGTCACAGAATATGCAGAATTGATATAAATTGTATAAATGCATCTATATTTATTTTATTTCTCAAATGATTTACCTTGTTACACTGTGTTTTGTTTTCATTTTTTTGCTTGTCCATTATTTAACCACATGTTTCATTTTGTTGACCACCTGAGACTTTGAGTTTGTGGAGTGAAGTTGCTGCATTAGTTGTTTTCTGCCCTCAAACAGGAGGATGCTGGCCGCCATGGCAGAATTTAAACTGTCTACTTCAGGAACTACAGGAATAAAAAGTCTGTGGCCAGACGTTTTTTCCGCGAGTTGCACCGACTCTACACTGAGACCATGAGTTTCCCCTCCAATCACAAGAGCCGTGGGGCTCTGAGCCCAGGGCTCATGGTACAGTTTAGTGTCTACTCTGTGAAGAGGCAGTTCATATTCATCATCCGAATCTGAATCATAGACCTCATAGTCCACTTGTTTGTGATTAGACTGTGCTCTGACCCAGCCGTAATCTCCTGGTTTCTGAGAAGTTTTCAGTTCATCAGGTTTTGGCTCTGCACTTTCCATTTGTCTGTTCCCACTGTTGTCTGCCACATGGACAGTCACAGATTTAGGCAGATGGTTTTCAATATCACCCCAGTGCAGATTGGAATAGAGGGGAAGGCGGAAATGGGCACCCATTGCAGCACGTAATACTTTAGGTTCCCAGGCATCAACACAACCTGTGTATAAAATAATCAAGCTACTGTCAGTATTCTAAAACAAAAATGATCATGATGAAGAACATACCTTTAGTGAGGAGGACACTGTGACAACCTGCTGCAACAGCACATCGTATGATTGTTCCAAGATTCCCAGGGTCACGAATATTATCACATATCAAAGACAAAGGTATTGAATGATCACTGTTGTATTTTAATTTTGATGAGTCTGGGCGAGGAAATATGGCTGAAATCACAAAATAAACACTGATTTAATTATTAATGAAAAGTTAAGAGAATTCATAAAATGTTATAAAAACACCTACCTATTACACCTTGTGGAGCCACTAGATCAGACCAGATTTTTATATCTTCAAACTTTACTTTGACCAGATTGGCCCGTTTCAGCTTGTCCACGGGGAGCTCCAAAAGGCGATCCATTGAACTGAAGAACACGATCTGAGGGATGGCCCCAGCGTTTAGGGCATCATTGATGAGCCGCCTGCCTTCTAGCAGGATCTTACCCTGGTGCTCTCGAAAAGTCCTGGACCGAGCCACACTCACCACCCTTCTGTGAGCCATAAGAAAATAACACAGGTATAGCACTCATTATTAAGGATACATGGATAAATTAATTCAGTGTCTTAAAAGCACAGGCCAAACTATGCAAAATCAATAATAGTAAATTACAATAGAAATACATTAAAAAGAAAAAATAACTACAAAAATTTACAAACAATAAATGATGTACACTACAGTATGACAGATGAGATGTCACGTGATCAGTGATGAACTCACGATAGTCTCTTGTCTCCAGGCAAAGCCCTCTCAAAACGGAGTCCTGCGATATCATCTTTTGGGGCAGTACAAACACTTTCCCTCTCACTGACAAACACCTTTTCTGTAGTGTCCCTAATGTCCTTGGTTGGTTTCTCCATCTTCTCGGGTTGCTGTTGTATGGGAGAGTATTTTGGCTTGATGACTTTCGAAGTGTCATATTCTGTAAATAACACGTTGACCGGTTTCCTTCTCAGTCCGCGTACATACCGTTTACTTTCCACAATAGGTCTACTAGTTCCTTTTCCTAGTAATACAGCTTTACTCTCAAATGAGAGTAGACAAAACACGCTTCTCATATAGGCTGCCATTATTGTATTCTACCTCGTTGCTCTGTGCAATGTTTATGCCATCATGCCCCACACTGCCACCGTGTGTTGTTAAAATATTTTAAAAGTCTGTAAAAGTAGCCTTTTTGCATGCTTTAAGACTGTAGATATGAATGAAGACTATATATTATGTTAGAAATAAAGCTACTTTTGATCTGTTCTACACTACTAAATCTGATAAGCGTAGTTGCATTGTTATGGTCCCGGTGATTGCCAAATCATCGATTGCAAGGAAGGATAATCGAGCATTCCACAAGGATCAAACATCGCTAGACAGTAGCAGTCATGGCTTTGAGGAGAGCTTTACATTTTGTTTTTAAAGTTGGCGACAGGACCAAAACAGCCACGTTTTATCGAGATGTTCTTGGAATGAAGGTATTGCTCAGTAAAAACTAGTCAAAACTTAGGATTGCCCATAATGCTAGCATCATTCAACTCCTAATGCTGTCATTTAACTTGCTAATGTCTGCATTTTTTTATCAACATGCATTAAAGGTTCTTCGGCATGAGGAATTTGAAGAAGGCTGCAAAGCTACATGTAATGGGTACGTATGAAATATCGTACACCAATGCATCTGGACTTTGCACTATGTGCAAATAGGATATTAATGAGCTGTGAAAACAATGCATTCCTATGTAGTCCATATGACGGAAAGTGGAGCAAGACTATGGTTGGATTTGGGCCAGAAGATGAACATTTTGTTGCTGAACTCACATACAATTATGGTGTGGGAGAGTACCGGCTGGGCAATGACTTCCTGGTAAGAAATATACAATTGACTTCATCCAGCTTAGTACAATTGCAGTACTGTTGCAGGGAAGTGAATACATGTTTGTTACAGGGCCTTACTCTACAGTCAAGTAAAGCTGTCAGCAATGCCAGACATCTGGGCTGGCCTCTGACCAAGGTGGAAGAGGGCCTTTATCTGACCCACGCTCCAGGAGGTTATCCCTTCTATCTGATAGACCAAGAGCAGCCTCTCACTGGTCAGTCTTGATACCTCCTGAAAGAGCTGCATTAAAAATGGGCACCTATCGGCTACTGTGCATATCACTGTTAAACTCATTCACTCATTTTACTCTGTAGACCCTGTTCAGAAGGTGTGTCTGGCTGTGTCAGACCTGCAGAAATCCATCCACTACTGGACTACACTCCTGGGAATGAAGGTCATGGATAGAAATGAGCAGAAGAAAACTGTTTTAATGGGATATGCAGATACACAAGTAAGGAGATTTGTCTCAGAATAGTTGAATATTTGTTAATAACATAATTTGTTTGTTATTAGTGTAAGCTGGAACTTCATGATGTCTGTGGGTCAGTAGATCATGGAACGGCATTTGGAAGAATTGCATTTTCATGCCCAAGAGATCAGGTATTGAAAAATCCTTTGACCACGTAGAAACATTTTCATTAAAAACTATATTTATGATTTGTAAACTCATTTAGCTGTCCGACTTGGAATCTCTGATGAAAAAAGAAAATCAAAAGATTCTAACACCATTGGTCAGTCTTGACACACCTGGAAAAGCCACTGTGGAGGTGGTTATTTTGGCAGATCCAGTAAGTCATATTATGTATTAGTTATAACATAATAAAAATATTCATTTATGACAATAAATAAATACTTACTTAAATACCAAAATTTTTACTAGGATGGCCATGAGATTTGCTTTGTTGGAGATGAGGCTTTTAGGCAACTTTCTTTGGTGGATCCTCAAGGAAATGAATTACTTAATCAAGTGAGCATGAACTAGATTTTTTTTTTTCCCTCATATGTAAAACAAACTGCACACTAGTTCCTCATGCAATTTTTTTTTTTCTTGCTTATAGGCGATGGCTGAAGATAAAAGTGAGGAGTGGTTTACCAAACACAACAGACAGAAGGCAACAGCCTGAGAAAATGCTGCACTATAGCCTGTTTATAGTCACTGGATAACATTTTGATATGGCATCATGTAATGAAAGCATTAAAACCCATAACAGCAGTCTTGGAAAAGCAATATTTTTACTTAATTTATGCTCATCTCCTTGAATTGCTTAAATTTGTAAAATTATTATTATTATTATTTCATATTTATGACAATCTACAATAGTGATAAATTAAATAATCTTGATTATTCATTTTTAAATTGTGTCATTTTTTTTGTGTTTATAATGAATAAAATTAACATTAACATTTGCTGACATCAGAGCAGTTTGGCCCTGTTCCAGCCTCTTCAGTGATGACTGGAGCTGAGACATGAGATGCCAGCAAAGCAGAAGGGCGGACCACAGTACACTGTTTACTTCTTCCCAAACTGTCACACAAATCTGCGTCTTAGGTGTCTTCTTATACGAAGGGTGATACTTTTGACATGCCAGGTGGGTTCATTTTGACCGTACATACATCGTTTATTGTGTAAAGTGGAAGTGATCAGCGCTAACTGGGCTAGGTCTTAGCATTAGCATACACCGTTACCAACACAGATTGGCTACTGATTTTTGGGGTGACGCGGTTGCAAATGTTTTAACTATTTCATGTGCGAGGCTATTTGAGTTGAACCACTGTCCATATAAATGGACATTTGTTTGACTGTCAGCATTTGTCTTAGCATTATTCTGTAAATAATGTTGCTTTTCCGTATTGCTAACACTTTAGCCAGCCTTGTTTTCTTCATAGTTGTCTTCAATAAATGCAGCCTTAGCATTAGTTACTGTGAGTATTTCATCTAAAATCCAATAATTAGCACCACATATATATCTTGCTAATATATAGAGACAAATGGTCATTGTTTTAAATAAGCTGAGTTCTTGGCGTCTGGTTTATTCTAAAGTGGACTTGTTCTCGACAGCAGCCCTCTGTGTGCCAGCAGCTGGTAGAAGATAGAGGAGCAGCCACAGCATGTTCACCATATCCGGGACATGATGTCTCTCCTTTTAACAACTCTACCTCTTTTATTTATTTTCGGATCCTTGTTCTTATGGATTGTATGCAGGTATTGATATGCATTTTCACAAATTTTACTGCAAGTCCTGAAAAGTAATTTAAACACCACATATCTCCTGTTTGCAGGTGGTTTCTATGTAAGTTGGCTATAAAATATTTTCGAACTGCCTTTAATGCCGAGTTAAAGATCAACTCATTTGGCTTGTTCTCTATAAATGGAGTGGTCATCCAGTTTCACCCTCAGCATACTTTAGTAAGCACAAATAATGTCACTTAATACAAACTCATACCCAGACAAAGTTTATGCAGACAAATATGTCATTGTTAAATTTTCAAACAATTATTTTTATTTGTTACAGGAAATTGACAGAATATGGATATCAAGTAAACTGTTTAACCCAGGATTGCCGTAAGTATCGTGCTGCTGAATCTGATATTCTGTGGTACAGTCATATGTCACCTACAGACAGTGATGGGAAGAATACTTTGAAAGTGTATTTAGTTACAAAATGCTGAATACCTGCATTAAAATGTATTTCTAACATATTCCGTTACATGGTCCAATCAGAGATCTGAATACTTAGAACAGTTTTACACTGAGTTGCATTTAAATTATAGTGAAAAAACATGGCAATATGACATATAATTGCTTTATTTTTGTTACATTTGTTTGTTGTGCATTCATTTATGCCTAATTAGAGAAGGAAAAATTGCACATGCACACATTGCAAGAACTGTGTTTTCTTTTCTTTTTTTTCTCACTAATACCATGCAAAGCCAACATTTTGTGATTAAGTGCCGACAAGTATTTTGAAAAGTAACTGTATTCTGAATACCACCAAATGAAAAAATAACTGTACCTGTACTGTTGGGAAGTTGGGAAGTAACTAAATACTTGTTTTTGCAGGAGATACTTGGGATTATGTATTGGAGAAACTCGGATAAGGTTCGACTTGCACTCCCCAGTGAGTCCAGTGTTGAAAAAGAGTCATGGCAAGAAATCAGGAAAAATATCAGTCAACCCCACTTTACTTCGCTTTTTCTCACAAGTATGTTGCCTTATGATCAATTTTCATTTTGGACGAGTCACTGAATTCCTACCTTTTTCTTTCTTGTTTTGAATTTCAGCTACTATCATTCCACATCAGCTCAATCAATATTATGGTCCTAAATCTCGCATTGTCAGAGTCACTATGGCATATGACGATCACTGGCATAACATTACTACTTGATCATCAAAGCAAAAAGTACGATGAAAGTATATGCAATGTATTCTTTTGTATTGATTTTTTACTCTCTAAAATTTGTGTTTTGTCTAAGATTGTCGTGGGATTTATCTGTGGGGCAACTAAGCAGTAAAGTCCTGAAAAGCAGCCAGTTGGTAAGGCATTATTTATTTTGACATATACCGAGCATGTGTTTGTTTTAGGTTGTTTTTTTTTTTTTTTCCTCCCGTAGGACATATGTTTGGCAGAGGTTGCTGTGAGCCTCTTGTTGTCAGGTGATGCGAGTCTGCCTGATCTGAAGCCAGGCTGTTTATCTCTGTGTGTGAGGTCGCTAATAGGAGAGCTACATGAAGGACTTTTCATTAGTCAGCTCGTGCTTTCTTCTACCCCCACCAAAACCATATCAGCAAATGATAATTCTAGTAAGTCAATTACTCAAGTGAATTACTGAAAATCAGTGTTATGCTGAATGTTATTGTTTTAATGTTTGTTTGTGAAGATGGTGAGTTTATTTGTACAGAGGATGTGGAACAGTTCTATCAGCTCATTCCTGAGAAAGTCAACGTGGAATTTGATAATACAAATGTAACTCTGTCCATGCACAGCCAGAAAAGGTGAGCCAACCTTTCTCGTTGGTTTTATGCAATTTGCTAAATATTTTTCGTCACATTCATTCAGTTACATAAAGATTGGAGAGGAATACTTTTTGTACTGACCCACATGCTATTCTCAGGCATTTGAACTGGACTCTGAAGTCTTTGAAACTTTCCTATGGACGAGACAACGAACAGCACCCACTCAAAAGCTTTACACCTGAGCTGAGTTTTCCCCAAAGTCACCTCCATATCCTACTGGAAGGTTTGTTTAAAGCTTAATAGTTATATATTAAAGATCGTTGGCTATGCTGATCATTTATCCCTTGGCAGATGGACTTCTTCTTTCCCAAAGTAGACAAAGGATTCTTTGTGTGAATACACTGAAGACGTCACTGCAAGTGAGATAGCAGTTTTACTGATCACATTCATAATTAATACCAAATATTTAACTGGTTTCTTGTTTAAGGTTTCATCCATGGATATTTCCTGCTCATTCAATGTCAACACTTGTATCATACACTACCGCCATCAGGAGTTTTCCCATTGGCTTAATCTGTTTTCATGGGAAAAACTACTGCACAGAAAAACCGCACATAGAAAAAGGCAAGTGGCAGTTGACATTCAATTTAAAGGCCCATTGTGTAACATTTTTGGTGATGGGCGCACTACCTGGTTGTCTTTTTGGAGATAGATAAATTAATACTTAACAATATTTTGCTAGAGGCTATGCTAAATAAATGCTTTTATATTATTCTACTGACTGAAATGTTACACAGTGGGGTTTTTAATTATATTATTGGAATATATTATTTCTAACCTACCAGAAATGTAAACATAAGATAATTTAATGTGTATCTCTTTCTATTTCTGCTCTTACCCATGTGCCCGTGTAATTACATTATTTGTGTAGCCCCTTAGTTTATTTCCCCAACCTCCTCCTCCTCCTCAGGCGCTTCCCTCACCTGGATGCTCCTGTAATGCTCACATCTAGTGTTACCAATGTGAATGTGTCTGTGCAACTGGGAGATACCACACCTTTCGCTCTAGGATTCCTGTCTGTGAATGCAGGTACTGACTGTTGACTTATCTTTATTTCAGTGCATTTTTATTTTTCTATGTTATAAAGAGAATTGTCATCTAGCAGAGCTCTATACATAATGGCAGTCAAGGTTAGATAAGGTGGTTTGCAAATTGTTGGTGTTACTTATTAACTAAACACGCCTTAGCTACAGCTTTGATAATATGAAAGCATTATTTTAACCTTTGGTAGTTTTTCTATTGCTAATACAGGACATGTGTTATATAAATATGTGATGACATGCAGAAGTTCAAAATGCATTAATGAAACTACAGGCAAACTCACTCTATGACCCACAAAACCCTACATTTTTTTTGTAATCGTTGTTTCAGAATTGAAGCATCTGCCTGACATGAAAACCGACCACGAGTCACCAGAGCCACAGAACGTGCACCAGCGCGCCTCTTTGGCCCTGGACAGTTTCTGGTGGAGAGTGGGCCAAGGCTCTCATATCCAGCAGGCTCCACACCCGCCTGGTAAACATGTGTGGGGAGAAGCCCTCATACTAGACTCTCTAACTCTAAAGGTAAAGATATTTTTGTGATTTCTGACAACTAAATGATGAATGAAAGCGTAAATACTTTTGTTCTTTTGTACTTGTTCTTCCAGGGGAGTTTGAACCGTCCCCACTTTGAAGTTTGTGATCAGTTGCCATGTCTCAGTCTGGAGTCGAGCCTAAAGGGGCTGCAGGTGGAGCTATCAGAGACCTGTGCTTTGTGTCTCTCTCGTCTTCTGTCGCTGCTTGTTCCTCCTGTAAAAGACCAACAGCTTTCAGAGGTTTCTGCTGCTCCTGCCCTTAACGAGTCAACAGTTCAACCCTCCACTCCATCACATCTCAACTTTCTCTTTAAATTGGACTTCTGTCTGGAGGATGTCAATGTCTTCACACTATCTAATCTGGCTGGTAGGTTATATCACACAATATGATCTGAAAACAATTCTGTTAGCTTTTGATGATTGTTTTTCTGGTCTTAGGAGCTGTGTCTATGCGGATGGATACTATAAGTGTTATGAGCTCTGCTGAAAGCTGTAATATCACGCTACAAGGCGCTGCACTGTCAATCATCAAGATGGTGAAGGAGAACATGGAAGTGTGTTGTTCTGCTGCTGAGACTCCAAATCCAATTTTGAAACTAACTACTGTAGATTTTTGTTATCATATCACCATCCACACATTTCAGGTAACAAAGCAGATTGTAAAAATAACAATAATGTCTAAATGGCATCTAATCTTTAACAATCATGTGATTTAGGTCCAATGTCAAGAGGAGCTCAGTATAGAATGGGCACCTTCAGATCACATGATTTTATATCAACACATGACTGAGGCACAAGCGTGTTGGCTAATGCTTTGTATGCTGGACTTTCAAAAGGAAAGTCCCGAGAAACCAACTGGCAGTGGTTCAGGCCAAAACAAAAGTCTCACCATGCGCCTTGAGCTTGGCTGTACTCGTATCACAGCCCATGTGAGTGAAGAAAACTACATTATGCTAAATGCAGAAGCTATTTTACTTTCAAAGCATGCTGGTTACATGCATCTACAGTCCCCATCTCTTATAGTTAACTTTGATGGAAACAACATAGTCACTTTTAAATCCCTTGATGTTGAGACACATTCAGATGTAGCAGAAATGCAGTTGCACAGAGACGCCTTTTCCTTCCTGACCACACCTCGCAACCGCGTCTGGGTCCTGACCTGTCCCTTGTTGGCTGTGGAATTTCCTTACCAGTATAATTTCTCCAACACATTTGACATGGCCATTAGTGTTCAGAAATGGTTAAAAACACTGCATCTGTCCCAAAGTCAAACTACTGATGTTCAGCGTTTGCCTCCTGATTTTGTGTTCAAAATCAGTCAGTTTTCATTTGTCTTCCTCGATGATGTCTTTGAAATTAAGTTGCGCGACAACTACGAGCTCATGAAAGATGAGAGTAAAGAAAGTGCCAAGCGTCTGCAGTTACTTGACAAGAAAGTTGCTGATCTCCGTAAGCAACATGGTGAACTTCTCCCTGCTAGAAAAATAGAGGAGCTGTATAGTTCACTGGAGAAAAAACACATTGAGATCTACATCCAACGTTCTCGCCGGCTCTATGCCAACACTCCAATGAGGAAGTCCCTGCTTACCTGGACTGTGTCAGACCTGGAGTTGGTGGTCTTAACTGACGAGTCTCTTCATGGGCCAGAAAGAGTTAGGGACCAGCTGAGGGACATCGACTGGAAAAGCCCATTTCCAAGAGAAGGACTCCCCCTGGTGGTGCAATGGTGTCGAGCTGTCAAATTCAAACTTACAGCGTTTTTGGGTATGTTTCAACAACATTTCTGTAATTGTTTGGCTTTATAGTGGTTTGACTGTTTATATTCTTTTACAGTAAGAATACGGGACTACCCTCGATACTTGTTTGAAATCCGAGACTGGCAGCTCTCTGGTCGTCTTGTTGGGACAGAACAAGATGGGTTAGCACGAGGTCATCGTAGAGAGATTGTCCCACTTGGCCCACCATGGGGAGATGTGACTGTACACAGGAATATACCACCTCTCAAGTTCTACTATGACTTTAAATGTAACTTGACTTGCTAGAATTTTTATTTATATTAAATTCAGAACAAATGTTGAACTGAATTCATGAGATTCATTTCCTGTTAACCTTAAGCACTGTTTGTGCCCCTTTTTCTTTATACAGCAAACATCTCTCTGTACACCATTGTTTGGGGACCCTGTTGGGACCCTGCCTGGACTCTAATTGGTCAGTCTGTCGACTTGCTCACCAAACCAACCGCTGACCCCTCACCTCTCCTCGCCTGGTGGGACAAAAGTCGGCTTCTTCTCCATGGTCACTGGATAATGGACATTGAGCAAGCAAATCTCCATCAGCTCGCTACAGAAGTAAGCTAATACTCAGAAAACAGCTTTTTGGAACATTGAATAGCTTAGTAAATTTATTTTATGTTATAGGACCCTTACAACACTACAGAAAACTTGCACTGGGAATGGTCTAAGCTCAACTTTGACTGGAATCCTGGACAGTTTGTGTTTAAGGGCGATTTGGATGTGAATGTTCGGACCGCCTCAAAGTAAAGCTAACGCACTTAATATTATTTTTTTATTTTGAGTCATTTTTTTAATAGTGTCTCTTCTGTTTTGTATGCATAGGTATGATGATATCTGCTTTCTACAATTGCCTAACCTGTGTATGACCCTTGACCTTCAATGGCTTTGCCATGGAAACCCTCACGATCACCATGCAGTGACACTGTGCTGTGGAGACAGTATTGCAGATGTGACTTCTGGACAACCGCACGACTCTTATCGAGCTTTTCGCTCAGAAAACCTCAATCTTTCCATCACCATGGATCTCAATCAGGGCTCAGGTGTTGTGGATTT
Organism: Periophthalmodon schlosseri; assembly: GCA_000787095.1. Taxonomy (NCBI): domain Eukaryota; kingdom Metazoa; phylum Chordata; class Actinopteri; order Gobiiformes; family Gobiidae; genus Periophthalmodon; species Periophthalmodon schlosseri. The sequence goes on along the minus strand of KN485309.1, from coordinate 34,909 downwards.
TTCTAGTTTCATTACATTTTTGTAGATCTGTAATAAAAGTATTCACAAATATTATTTTTCAGAGCTCGCTCAACCTAAAATCCTACTGTATAGCAGCACATTGCGTTGGATGCAGAACTTTTGGGCCACTTGGACCAGTGTCTCTCGACCAATATGCAGAGGAAAGCTCTTCCAGAGCCTCAAACCTGTTCGCAAGAAGCTGGGTCAGCATTACAAGCAGATGTCCTACACAGCTGCTTTCCCTAAGTTACAGGTCAGTGTAGAATAACTTGATGTTAGGTTTATTTTGGAAATGTCAATTTACTGTATCTCCCCAAATATAACACTGGTGTTTCTCTCCTTAGGTGCTGTACTGGGCGTCCTTTGCTCAACAAAGAGGAATCCAAGTAGAATGTAGCAAAGGGCATGTCTTCACTCGAGGCGCTCAGAGGCTCATTCCACAGGGTATGCCTTCCATTTCTTTATTTATACTCAGATTTGTATATCCGGGTTGAGTATAAGTTGAACTGTGTCTCCAACAGCTGGGACTGTGATGAGGAGGCTGATTTCTGAGTGGAACGTGACTCAAATGGTGAGCGAGCTGTCCCAGGTGACTGTGCACCTGATGGCCTCCACATGGGATGAGACCGCAGACCACCAGCTCAATGCCCAGGTCAAGAAAACCCACCTCCTCAGTTTGTCCTCACTGAGCTACCAACGGCAAAGCAACCGCATGGAGGAGGTAATTTGAACACCACCACAGCGTAAACCTGTTTTAGTCTTTTTAGTAACCCTACTTTCTGCACAGGAGGTGAACACAAAAGATGAGACTAATGCTTCCTACACTCATAAACTGCGTCTTGTGGATCTGCGTGCATCTTGGACCACTACGAACAGGAACATTGCCTTTGCTCTGTATGACGGCTACAAAAAGGCCTCTGTTTTGAAGAGGAACCTCTCCACTGAAGCTTTGAAGGGACTCAAGATCGACACCCAAGTTCAGGCAAAGAAACTCAAACGCTCTCCCTCCAACTACTCTCCCACAACTGCCCCCACCACACCCACCACCAGCGGCACCCTCAGTCGAGCAGAAAAACATGAAGGTGAGCTACTTTTTGTTACAAATGATTAATAAACCATATTAATGTTCAGTGTCCAAAGTCCAGTATCATTACATTTCTCACCATTCCTCTTGTCTATTCTTTCTCTTGATAGGAACATCAATGCTCCAAAAGCTCATTGAAGAAACTGATAAGTTTGTGGTGTTCTCAGAAGAAGACTCGGGTGTGAGCGATCAGCTATGTGGGATTGCAGCCTGTCAAACTGATGACGTTTACAATCGTAACTGGTTCATTGAGTTGGTTAACTGTCAGGTAACAGTAATGGACCAATATTACCTTTACCTTGCTGTTTTTTTGTGTTTATCTCTACTTAACTTAATTACTTAAATTTCTTGCCAAAACACACATTTATTTAAAGGAAAAATGTCAAATTAAATAATTATTTCTTGCAATCACATTATGTGCTGCTTAAGTTACAGCCTATTAGTTTTTTGTTTTGTTTTTTTACTGTTGGAGTCCTCATATTTTGTCCTGTTTGTACAGATGATGTTGCGTGGGACAGAGACCGCCGGCTGTGTGCTTGTGTCTGCAGCCAAAGCTCAGCTCCTTCAGTGTGAACACCATCCCTCCTGGTACAATGACACTCTGAAGCAGAAGACCACGTGGACATGTCTGCTCGACGGCATGCAGTACTTTGCCACTATGGAGCTTAATCCATCTGAAGATGAGGACAGGCAGCTGTGGCTAGAGGTATGTACAAGTCTTTACCATTGAGGAGTCACCAGTTTTTATGTACTTAATTTTTTTTTTGTTATATCCAGGTTAAAAATATTGAAGAGCATAGGCAGAGAAATCTAGACTCTGTGCTGGAGCTGATGGAGAGTGGCCAGGCAGTGGGAGGAATGGTTAGCACCACAACAGGTATGGTGACATAAAAATCAGATTGGAAAATAGCAAAAGCTGCGTTTTTTCAGGTTATGTAATGTTCTCTGCAAGCAACATCCCATACTTGTTAGGTTTTAATAATCTTGTAGTTTATACCTCTTCAGACATATTCAGAAATCTATGTTATTCTTCAGGCAGTTAATCTTTGGTATGCTCTTGTGTACACTAAAAAATGCACAGTAAATTGAGTCAATGTAAAAAAATATTTATATAATCGCAATACTCAGGAAAAGCACAATTTTGGTTCAGCCCTACACTTGATTTTAATTTATTAGTTATTTATGACCATGTTGACAAGTTTGTTCCATATATCTTTGCTGCTTGTACAGATTGGAATCAGCCTGCTCAGGTCAACGAAACTCAACAGGTTCAGCGAATCATATCCCGCTGTAGCTGCCGGATGCACTACATCAGCTACAGTCATGACATAAACCCTGAACTTGCAACACAAATTAAACCCCCAGAGCTTAGAAACACCCATGAGAAAGAAGACCTGCTGAAGAAACAAGCTGGTGTGTACCATGCCATTAGTGTACATGTTATTGTTGAACTGGTTGTCCTTGACAGGCAATTTTGTATTCGGACAAGTATGATTTTTTAATGGTCTTGTGTTGTTTTGTATTACAGGTGCGGTGGACACATTCACCCTTATTCACCATGACCTTGAGATATCAACAAACCCTGTTCAATATGCCATGATTCTGGATATTGTAAACAACCTGTTGCTACACGTGGAGCCCAGGAGGAAGGTAGGCTAACTGACCCAGACCATTGTCATGAATTATTTTGTTTTCAAATCTTAAATATTAATGTGCTTTTCTCATTTTGTCCACTGTCTAGGAGCACAGTGAGAAAAAGCAGCGTGTGCGGTTCCAGTTGGAGATTTCAAGTAACCCTGAGGAACAGCGCAGCAGCATCTTGCACCTTCAGGAGGCTGTCAGACAGCACCTGGCTCAGATCAGGCGACTAGAGAAGCAGATCTATTCAAATATTAGGGTCTGTTACACTAACTACTTAATCAAAAGGGGAGTTTGAATAAATTTAATAAAAATTATTTTATTAACAGGCTCAACCAGAAGACATTAGCACTGATGAAGTGACGGAAATTAACATAGGACTCCAGAATCAGCTGAACCAGGAGAAGAATGACATGCAGATGAAAAGTGAAGAACTCAACATTCTAATCAGGTCTTTAATTATGTTATTAATGTATCACTTTGGTTGCTAACAATAAACAATTAATCCTTTCCCTTAAACTTTAGGTGTTTCAAGGACTTCCAGCTGCAGAGGGCCAACAAGCTGGAGCTGAGGAAGCCCCCTGAAGATGTGAGTGTGGTGAGGAGGACAGAGATCTACTTTGCTCAGGCGCGTTGGTGTCTGACCGAAGAGGATGGACAGCTCGGCATCGCAGAGTTAGAGTTGCAGAGGTTCATGTACAGCAAGGTCAGCATCAGCATCCGTATCACATTATATTTACATTGGTACAACTGCCAGTCTGGGATTTGCTACAAGACACACTTCTTTGTTTTGTAATAACTATGTTTGCTAAATATGTATTTGCATACTTCTTGTAAAGAAGATAATCACAAATCCCTTTTGTATTATAGCTGAACAAGTCTGATGACACAGCAGAGCATCTTTTGGAGCTTGGTTGGTTCACAATGAACAATCTTCTTCCCAATGCTGCATACAAGGTATTACTTTATAATTTATTAATTTAATTTAAAAACAATTGTAGTTTGTAAATAATTTACAGCACATATCGCTTAAATACTGCATAATGCATTTTCTTTCTTACCTGGTCTCCCCCTGTGCAGCGATTGAGGGTATGTATGTACATAAAAGTAACGTGATGTGCGGCTCATCTTGTGTATCCAGTTGTGACAATTGGCATTGTTTGTGTTGCATGTATTTGGAAGGTCTGATTAAGTAGAGGGCATCTTGTTTCATACTACATTGTATCCATTATGACATAGCTTATGTGTATAATGCGTACATGTGTATAATAATAAATGTGGAAAATAAATTTGCCTCTGTACCATAGGTTGTACTACGGCCACAAAGTACCTGCCAATCAGGACGTCAGTTTGCCTTGCGCATCTTTAGTAAAGTGCGCCCCCCTGTGGGAGGAATCTCAGTGAAGGAGCATTTTGAAGTCAGTATTAATGCAGAATTCCCTTTGAAAAATAATTTATAGATTTTCCGTTTTATATTTTAAAAAAAATCCTATTGTCAGGTGAATGTGGTTCCCCTGACGATCCAGCTCATGTACCAGTTCTTCAAAAGGATGATGGGATTTTTCTTCCCGGGTCGAAATGTTGAGGAGGAGGAAGTCGCCGATGAGGAAGACAAGTTTAGACTGGTCACTACTGGTATGTATTTTTCATGCCTTTTCAGTTATTAGGATAAGGATTTGTTAGTGCTTCCAAATTCATCATTGTCCAATCAATAACACGTCTTGGTTTCCTTTGTGGGATGTGCCTGTGATATTGAATAGCTGGTTAGTTCATGGCTCCTGTGTGTGTGTGTATGTGTGTGTGTGTGTGTGTGTGTGTTTGTGTGTGTGTGTGTGGTGCCCAGTGGGAGTATAAGGTTCGGGGTGAAGTGTCACTGAGAGGCCACAGTGCTAAGAGGTGCTCTGTGTTACAGGGATCCCTGTCAAGCCTCGGCAGTCGTCGGAGGACACCATTGGCCCCATTGGTCCCAGCAAAAGCATGACCCAGGGACTGAACCGAACTGCAGGGGTCAGACGGTCATTCAGAAAGCCTCCAGAGGTAACAAGCCCTGTGTTTTTTATTGTCTATAACATTTTTATATAACAAGAATTTTAAACATTTTGTAATCTCCACACCAGCACCCAGTTGACGATATTGATAAAATGAAGGAAAGAGCTGCTATGAACAACTCTTTCATTTACATTAAGATTCCTCAAGTGCCCCTGTGTGTCAGTTACAAGGTATGTTAGTCAAGTTACATCACAGTTCCCATATAACATGTACATTTTCTGGTTTAATAATTTACTAAAATGTTTTCAAAGGGAGAGAAGAGTAGTGTGGACTGGAAGGATCTAAACTTGGTGTTGCCTTGTTTGGAATATCACAATAACACTTGGACATGGCTGGACTTTGCCATGGCAGTGAAGAGAGACAGTCGTAAAGCGCTTGTAGCACAGGTACTGTCATTTGTCACTCAATGCAACATGGTTACTACATAATCCATCTCATTAATATTATGGCGTCAATGTGCACAGATGATAAAAGAAAAGCTGAGGCTAAAGCCGGCTGCAAGCTCTGATGTGCGAGGGAAGGCGTCAGAGGTGAAGAGTGACAACAGTCTGCAGCAGCAGGAGGAGGATGAGAAGGCTCGGCTCCTTATCGGCCTCAGTACCGCTGACAAGAGCTCCAGCAAAAAGAGCATCTTCAGCCGACGCAAGTGAACGCACCCATTTATACATTATACACATACTGATTACACTAACCCTGAGCCTGTGGGGAATCACAGTGACTGCCACTCAAAGAGGGAAAGGGGAGACGGGTCTAATTATTTCAAATGCATCTTTGTGTTCATCTAAGCATTAATCTCAGTCAGAGCCTGCTGAATAGATTTTTATAGGGAATAGTGTTATTTTGTTTTTTCAATACTTGAATTGATTTGCCATATCTTACCTTGCAATTATTTGAATAAGCCAGTATTTTATGTGCCATTTCGACCAAATGCATTTTTCTTTTTCACTCACTTTTCACTCACAAAACCCTAAATTTAAACCACTTTTTGCATTGAAGACTGGAGTGGGGAAAAATTATGTAGCTTAGTATTTCCTCAGTCTATATCAAATGCAAAATTGAAAGCACCTTTTCCTGCTGGTTCAGGAACAACACAGCAACTTGAAAACAAATAATGCCAATTATATATTTGTATGCTTTATCATACATCTCATATTACTATGGATATGGCTAAATGGATGCTTGACATAGGCCAAAAAAGCACAAAAGTATTTTTAACATTTCACTTGGTTTGCTCTGCAAGCTTCTGTGCCTCATTCTCATGCAATATAACGTTAGAACAACAGACACCATTTCAATGTGTTATACAGTGTAACTGTGTGCTGATGGTTAAATCTGTTTCTAGACAGAGGGTGTTTGTAATTTTAATACTTGAGCACTTTTAATGCATAGTACTTTGATATTTTTGTACAAAATATGTGTTTCTGTATTAAATCTAACTCCTGCTAAAGCTACTTATCATTTACTTGCCGATAAAAGAATAAAAAAATGTCTACGATAAGGAACTTGTCATTATCTCTGTGGCCTTGTTTATCTGTCAATAAAATTATTTTCTGTTTATTGCGTCAAATACCTGTGTATGATAACTAAAAGTGTGTTTGGTGAATCACAATAAAGTTCAACAGCAGAGGCCTGACTGATTAATGTGACAGGGTGAACTGGAGCGTGATCGAGCCTTTCTGCTTCTCGTCCCCGGAGCGTGACGCAGAGCGGAGCGAGCGGCGTAAACACAACAGCGACACGTGCCTCTGCAGCGCTCCTTTGTATATTAACACTGGAGAAGACCCAGAAGTTTTAGCCTACTATTGTGACCTTTATTATATTATTTTAAGATGTGATGGGCAACGACGAGAGCAGAAGACGAAACGTAAGTACAGTTTACTCCGTACCAAATGTGCAAATGTTCATAGGCTACTTTACGCTGCTGCTGCTGCATTTGGTCTGAGGAGTTAAACTGAAATTAACTTAATATACAGTTTGGATGCTATATCAAGCCTTATTCGTAATCTTTGCACTTTTGTTCTCTGGCTTTGTAATGCCTTCAACCAAAGTGGAGTAAAAATAGAATCATTGATTTGTTAAGTGCCCGTGTGTCCTTCCTGCGCATCACGGCGCACGTTATTTCTAATGTTGTCCATATTAGGCCTACAGAAATAGTTTTAACTTTTAAGTCTTCTCAAAATTTGCTTTTCCTATTTTAGACGAGTTTAGTGCACGTATAAACATTATAAATTGAAACCAATGAAATGCTACAGCTGTTTGGAATAATGCAGTGTAATGGGTGTGTGTCTCTACAGCCCGATGGCGCGGCGCATCACCGTAGATTCAGCCATGGACTCCTCACAAACTTCGGAGCGTCAGTGGCACACAGACTCAGCCGGCGCGGGCCATTCTCTCAGACAGTCCAGCTGCCCATAACAAATACGTCCTCCTCCACACACGAAGAGAACAAGACGCAATCTTCCGTTTCTCCCTTTCTACCCGAGTTCCCACTTCGAAAATTCCCCGGACAAAATCAATTCCAGGTAGTGCATAGGCCTTCTCAAAATAACAAATACAACCATGCAATTAAAAAAAAAAAGAAACCAAGAAAGAAAGAAGAAAGAAAAAAATACTTTTTACTGCTTTTTTTTTGTACCCACAGGTCCTTGGATTTATTGCCAAAGGATCATTTGGGCCTATATTAAAAATAAAAGATGTTTCCATAGACAAGATCTTTGCTATTAAGGTCTGTCTTGTAAAAACGTTTTTATTTATTAAGGCCTACTTTTAAGTTCAAATGGAGTGAGTTGGCTATTATTATTATTCTTTCTGTTGGTTACTAGGTTTCACCAAAGACTGCGATATTAAACCATGGAGCATTGGATCAGTCAAAAGATGAGGTAATCATTCAGGTATGTATGGTGGCTTAACTGTAAATAACTAATAAGAACCATAAACGATATATGCAGTACATATAACCTATACAGTCTATGATCAAAAAGACAGGTTTTAACTTATGTTGGGATTATACTGTAATATATAACTGGCATATGATGATAATTCAGCCAATGACACAAGGTTACCCTTACAGTCACAATCACAAAAAGTCAAACTTAAAAACCATCTTTTATCATCAGCACTCTGTTTTTCACTGAATGCATTTCAGCGGCAGCTCAAACACCCATTCATCCACAACCTTCAAGACTGCTGGCAGACACAGCACCATCTCTTCATTAGTGAGTTCATTCATACAAACAGTAGACCCTTATCCTCCTGACTTTTCTGTTCAAAAGTCTGGAAGTGGTGTATCAAATTTGATTATTACTGCTTGGTAGTTGCATGTTTTTTCATTCATTTGTTTGGCATGTAATACATTAATACAGAATTCATTCCATGCTTCATGGTGCTGGTTTGTTTTTAAATTGTATGTATACCTTATATGTTAGTGTGTGATTACTGTGGTGTGGGAGACCTGTACACCTGCTGGTTACTACAAGGCAGGTTTGACGAGGACGACATCCGGCTCTTTGCTGCAGAGATGGCCAGTGCGCTGGGTAAGTTTTTTGAGTCATGGTGTCAATTCGCAGACAAAAAATAACTTTTTGTCTTGATAGGATTCTTAAATGACTTGGGCATCATGCACAGAGACATAAAGGTTTGACTTTTACTGTGACATTTCTCTGAATTGGCTTGGTCCTCCTAATGATTGTATTGTATTACATTTCAGATGGACAACATCCTCTTGAGTGACCGTGGTTCGTATTAATTCAAACTACAGTTTTTATTGTGTTTCCCTTCAATTGCCAACATTAATCATAATAATAGTTTCTTTCTATGGTTTTTGATTTAGGTCATCTTCGCCTGTCTGATTTTGGACTGTCACGTCGTTTGAAGCGTGGAGGAAGAACATTTACGATATGTGGCACTATCCAATACATGGGTATGAAGGCTTATCGTATTAACTCTACTTTAGCTGACAATGTTATGGTGGCTCTGACCACTTTACACTTGTATCCTTCACAGCCCCTGAAGTTCTAGGTGGAGGTCCATACAACCACGCTGCCGACTGGTGGTCACTGGGTGTTATGCTCTTTTGCCTGGCAACAGGTGAGGTAAGGGTACTTGTTTGGTACTTGTAGATTCTGTTGACATTGAAATGACATAAATGAGCCTTGATTTAGATTATGTTGTTAGTTTCCAGTACCTCCAGAGTCAGGCCACATCGCCATGTTGAACAAGGTCAGACAGTGCCCTTATGTCATCCCTGGTACATGCAGTACTGCACTTACTGTACTACTCACTGAGGTGTGTACCATTGCCACTGTCCCCATTTTACACATGGAACAGTTGTGAATATAATAGTCTTTCTGTGTGTTACAGCTTCTGTCCAAAAACCCTGTGAACCGCCTGCGTAATCTGGACTGTTTCCAAATGCAGGCTTTCTTTAGGGGGACTTCGTTTGACTCTGAAATTCTGCAGAAGACTCCAAATGAGGTCATCCTTAAACTCAGGACTCATCCGGACTGGTCAGCCAAAGCAATGCGAGGCATTACAGTGGACTATTTGAAAAACTTTGACCATAACAAAGTCCACTCGCCCACATATCTTTCTCAAGGATCCCCATCTTTAGCCAACAAGGATATGGACCTTTAGATATTAACTCTGGGTATACATAAAAGTATGTAAAAATAGCAGAGCCAAATACTATATTAAAATGTATATTGTTTGGTCTCTGTGACCAGTTTGAATATTTTGTAAAAAGTTCAAAACTTTGCAAAGGCATCTTATAAATAATTTGTTGAATCTTTACACGGCAATACTGTACTGTGTAACTTTTTTCTCCAAATATTTATAATACAACATAAAAACACATAAAATTTCAAGCTATACGTTTTCTGCTGCACTGTCTTGATATGACCCATTTAGAGGCACACTCCTATTGAGGACGGCCTTAATAGGACAGAAAATTGAGGACTAGTGTTATTAAATATTTTAATTGGGTAACAGAGGAATTGCCAAGGTCCCTGCAGAGGCCGTCACGTATAATTGCTGTACTCCTTAAGTAGCCTATATTTAAATGGTGTCTCCCCCCGCCTCTGCCAAATGACATTACCTCCCTCTCAGGCCCTTGTCTTTGATAGGTCCATGTCTGTGTTGTGGCTTGTGGCAGACAGTCCATTGACCCACATCTCATTCACAGACACACTGACCCACAATTCAAGAAAGAAGTCTTCTCAATTCTTTTAATAGCTTTTACTATAGACTGGCCTAGCTACCCCACAATATGCACACAATTACAACATGCTGCAGGGACTTTGTTGGAACTGGTCTTGATTTACAGTGGAAACCAGAAGTTTACATACACTATATAAAAAGACACATATGCATTGTTTTCACTGATATGAAATCAGACTAGTCAATTAGGATTACCAAAATTATTTCTATTGGCTAAATGCCAGAATAATGAGAGAAGGATTTTTTTTAGACAATTTTTCATTACTTTCTTCAAAGTCAGAGGTTTACATACAGTAAGATTGTTGTGCCTTTAAACAATTTGGTAAAAAACAGATGATGTCATGTCTTCTGATAAGTTTATTGACAACATTTGAGTTAATTAGAGAAATACCTGTCAAAAAAAAAGTCAAAAGAAAAGACAAAGTCAAAAGAAATTTAAGATATCAGGAAGAGAATTGTGGACACAAGTCTGGTTCATTCTTGGGTGCAATTTCCAGATGCCTGAAGGTGCCACGTTCATCTGTTCAAACAATTATACGCAAGTATAAACACCACGAGAATGACCAGCCAGCATTAGTTGTCTTCTTCCCACTCCTTTTCGAGCTTAAATAAGAAAAAATATGTGAAATGTGCATTAAGTGTACTGGATATATGCGTTCATTAATCTGCTCGAAAAATAAATAAATAAATGAAAAAAATGAATGAATACCATTCAGGAAGGAGATGGGCTTTGGTCCGAAATGTGCATATCAACTCAAAAACAGAAGCAAAAGATGTTGTGAAGATGCTGCTGAAGCTGGTAAGAGTGTGTCATTATCCACTGTGAAATGAGTACTGTACCGACATGGGCTGAAAGGCCACTCTGCCAGGAAAAAGCCATTACTCCAAAAGAAGAATAAAAAAGCCAGATTCCCGTTTGCAAATGCACACAGGGACAAAGACCTTAATTTTTTGAGGCATGTCCTGTGGTCATGAAACTAAAATTGAACTGTTTGGAGGGAAAAGGGGGAAGCTTGCAAGCCTGAAAACACCATCCCAACTGTGAAATACTGGGGTGGCAACATCATGTTGTGGGGTTGTTTTGCTGCAGGAGGGACTGGTGCACTTCACAAAATAGATGGCATCATGAGGAAAGAACATAATACTGAAGCAACATTTCAAGACATCTTGAGCGCGGCTTGGGCGCAAATGGGTCTTCCAAATGGACAATGACCTGAAGCATATTGCCAAAATGGTTACAAAGTGGCTTGAGGATAACAAAGTCAGTGTTTTGGAGTGTCCATCACAAAGCCCTGATCTCAATCCAGTGAAAATTTATGAGCAGACCTGAAAAGGCATGGCGAGCAAGGGCGGCCACAAACTTGTCTCAGTTACATCAGTTCTGTCAGGAGGAATGGGCCAAAATTCCTGCCAACTATTGTGAGAAGCTTGTGGAAGGATATTCAAAACGTTTGACCCAGGTCATACAGTTTAAAGGCTTTGAAGAAAGTAATGAAAAATTGTCTAAAAAAAAAAAAAAATCCTTCTCTCATTATTCTGGAATTTAGCAAATAGAAATAATTTTGGTAATCCTAATTTACCTAAAACAGGAAAAGTTTAGTCTGATTTCATGTCAGACAGTGAGGAAAAAAATGTGTCTTCTTATAAAGTGTATGTAAACTTCTGGTTTCAACTGTAAGCATCATGGGAAGATTTTTGATACAATGATAATGATAATAAAAAAAACAAACATGTTTTTAATTAAAAAAGGAAATTTTCAACACAAAATAATAGTCCTTTAATGTTATCACATGGTCTTAGACTGTAGATCAAGATCCTTCTAAAACTTTTCTTTAGGTCTGATTCTGTCCTATTTCTGTGATTTTTTTTTTTTTTTCGGTATTAATACCTGTTCAAATAAGTGTCTAGTTTCAATAAAACTAGGTCACTGATTTTTTTAAGCCTTCCTTTGGAAAAATGTCATGCATCGTAACTAGAATCCAGGTACAGTACATTAGATACCTCATTAGAATATTTAGAAAATCTACAACATTACATAATCATATGCTACATAAAAATGATCTTTTTGTTTTATTTTAATTTGACAACTGACATTTTGCGGAATATTTTATTAAAAAGAGATTGCTATTTTGAACTTATCTAATTGCTTCTGCTTCACAGATTAAAGTTCACAAGCCACCAAGTGCATGATAAATTGCTCTGAGATACAAAGACCCCAGAGAATTCAAGGGTGAGGATCAAATTATCGAGAGACTAAACTTTTCCTCAAGGCATGCTTTTCCTAATTAAAATAGAAATAGCTCATGGTAAGGTGCAGTATGATGGGGATGAGGAGCTAAACTAGGTTGCTTATACACAAATTCATTATTAGTCCTGGATGCCACGGATCAATTAAAATATGATTTACAAAACAACTTTTAAAAATAATATTAATAATACAATAATGGCCAAAACATTGTAGATGGGTATTTTATTCATAGGCCAAAATATGATACAGACTGAAGTTAATACTACATTTTAAAGAGGAAAATAATCTAGGTGCTCGAATAGGCTATATTATTAAAAATGCTAAGCAGTGATTCATCAATATACACATTTTAGATATATATAATATTTATTTTTATTTGGGGCAAAAGTGGGCGTAAAAGTCCCGCCTAGAGGTGTGGGCGTACAGTGGGTGATATACTTCAGCTCAATACAAACTCAAGTCATCAGAGAACTGCTGCCAGTGCTGTCACAGATCTGGACATTTATAAGTGACTTTATTTTTTCAGGTAAGACCTTTTAGCTGTTTTATTTTTAGCATTCACACATTAACCTTGTAGATTGAAATGGGCTCAGTCATTAGGCTGTAGTGAAGACTGCGGTAAATTACTATTTTCTAATGATATTTGTTTAATATTATTCATCTTGTGCTTAACCAGAACTTTTTTTATAGCCAGTCAGTCAGGATGCCTCCAACACTCTCAGAAGCTCAAAAGAAGGAACTACATGAGACAGCCCTACGCATCGTTTCTCCAGGGAAGGGCATCCTGGCTGCAGATGAATCAGTTGGTGAGTAACTACTTCTACAAATATAACTTTGGCAGTTGTTTTACAGTTGAACAGGACTAATTGTAGCATCTTTATTGCCTGCAGGGAGCATGGGCAAGCGGCTGACTCAGGTTGGAGTGGAGAACAGCGAGGAGAACCGCAGACAGTTTAGGCAGATCTTGTTCAGTGCTGACGATCGCATTAACAGCTGCATTGGAGGAGTGATTTTTTTCCATGAGACTCTTTATCAGTACTCGGACAGTGGTGTGTCCTTTGTCAAAATGATTAGGGATAGAGGAATCATGATTGGTGTCAAGGTGAGTGTATTGAATGTTTATTACTGTTACCATCTGTTTAAAGCTGCACTGTGTAAGTTTTCTGGTGGAGTGCCTGTCACCTACTTGCCTTCATGGAGATGTTATTACTGGAATGTCCCACATCATGATTAAATGTCTAGCTTTTATTTTTTTCAACTACAGGAGTTTTTATTGACAAAAATACTTGGTTTGATGGAGTCACCTGCTTGCCTCCATGGGGAAGATATGTTTCATGTTATTTTGTGAACCATTCCAGGCAAACAATAACATCTCCATGGAGAATAAAAGGTTTCAGACCCTCCACCTACAAACTTACATTGTGCCTCTCTTTTAGGTTTTTATGATTCTCAAATTTTGACTTAATTTGGTGGGATAATGCATGTTGTAAATATAAATTATGGTTTTAAATCAATCAAGAAGCAATTTGTGAAGAAAAGTTGAAAAACATGTTAAAAATTACAGGAAGTAGAGAGTTCTGTTTTATAGAGTTATATATTGATGACATCACACTGGGAGAATTCTGTACAAAACTTTGGCACAATTTACACAAATACATTTTTTCTGATACTTTAAACATGATTCCAACAAAGTAAAGGTGTTTTCTTATAATATTATTTGTCAAATAATAATCTCTGTGACATTAGAGAAGATTTGGCCTTGTGTATGATCTTATATATGTATGTGATATGTATATATGTGTTTCAGTAAAATTAGTGGTCCAACCTGTCATAGGCACTTTAAAATAACTTTGGTGCTTCTCTCACTCAGGTTGACAAGGGTGTTGTCCCTTTGCCAGGAACTTGTGGTGAAACTACAACTCAAGGTGAAGTACCAAAAATATTTCAGCTGAATTGTTTCAAAATAATGTGTGAATATTTTGTAGGTCTGGATGGGTTGTCGGAGCGGTGTGCGCAGTATAAAAAAGATGGGGCTGTTTTTGCAAAATGGCGATGTGTACTCAAGATCAGTGACACCAATCCTTCCCAACTGGCTATCTCAGAGAATGCCAGTGTACTTGCACGCTACTCCAGTATTTGTCAGCAGGTCAGACTTATTGGGAAAACAGTTTTGTTCTCAATGCTTTTATTGTAACTAACACTAGTTAAATTTAAATCATATTTACTTTCACTAGCAAGGTATTGTGCCCATAATTGAGCCTGAGATTTTGCCAGATGGGGATCATGATCTGAAGCGTTGCCAGTCTGTTACTGAAAAGGTGGGCCTGCTTGTTGTTTGTAGGAGTAGTGTGTTGTTTTAGTACTATTAGTTTTGTCTATGTGGAGTTTAGCTTCTGGCAGCAGTCTACAAAGCCATGTCAGAGCACCATGTTTACCTGGAGGGCACTTTGCTTAAACCCAACATGGTCACCCCTGGACACAGCTGCCTCACAAAGTACAGCCCAGAGGAGGTCGCAATGGCTACACTCACTGCAATCCGGCGCACTGTACCCCCGGCAGTCACAGGGAAGTATACACTAAAACCATTTACACATACTGAGATACAATCAATTAATTAAACTAACAAATGTTTATTTTCTTACCTGCAGGAGTGGCTTTTCTCTCTGGTGGGCAGGGTGAGGAGGAGGCATCAGTTCACCTCAATGCCATCAACAACTGCCCTCTGCCCAAACCCTGGATTCTGACCTTCTCTTTTGGGCGTGCCCTTCAGGCCTCAGCACTTAGAGCTTGGAGAGGGCACAAAGAGAATGAGAAAGCTGCCACCGAACAGTTCATTCGAAGAGCAGAGGTCAATGTCAACAAATCAGAATTACTTAATATGCTAAGTAGGCCTACCTTTTGTTTAAACTTCTTTTCTATCCACAGATTAACAGTCTTGCGTGTCAGGGCAAGTATACTGGTGATAGCCATGCTGAATCTGGGCAACAGATGTACGGCTCCATGTATGCATACTGAATATTGCAAGTGCTTCATACACGCTTTCTGTATTATATATTCTGGGGCAAAAACCCTCATACTAACAGTTGGAATATACAAGCCTTGCAATCTGCCTCAATGAAATAAAATACACCAATACGTCTTGAGTTGGAAAATCTATGATTAATAAACATCAACCCTGTGTCCAAAGTATTGGAGTCTTTTATTTGAAATTATTTGTGATTATTATAAAAAAAATGCACCCAATGATGATTAGCCAATGTTTAAAACAGTTGTTGAAGACATATGGATGAATTACTTGCTGTACACCTACTGTGTTGACCTAATTAATAAAGTGATAGTGATTATTTATATCTAATTTACACAATAGTTGTGATTTCACAAGTAAAAATAGGCTACATGACATAACACCTTTCATTTTCTTAAATGACTGTTTAAACAGTCAGAAAATTATTTTCTTTCTTCATTTCTTTCTTCTTTTCTTCATTTTTGCAAATGTCCCTACGTTTTAGATGTACTTTTGTGTTTTTATGACATGAAATTGATGATAAATCCTTCTATCTGATTTATTTTACCTTCTGAAGCCTAATTTCACAGACTGCCAGTGCCACTTGAGTGATAAATTTTAGCATGCTTTATGCCATCACTATCAAACAAACTAGTAATTACATAAACATATTATGCAACTCTTATATTATGTCATTTATTAAGCTTCTACTTCACGTGTCACATGACAGAGACGGTCAAGCACTATTTTGTTTGGCGGATGTGGCGGCGGTGGCTGCAATGTTTCCGGTGCACATCGGTGGGATCGCGGAGGTGGCGGCAGAAAACGGCGTCGAATGTCTTTCACAAAACGAAAGCTTTTTACTTAGCATCTTTATCCGTGTATTGTACTTTTCGTGTCCGACCATTGCGTCGGGCTTTTGGAAAAGCACTGTTTTTCTTCCCGTTATTGGTTGATTTAACCGACCGAGCGTTTATCTTTAGTAGCACGCTAATCGTTAGCCAAAATGTCTGGTGTTGTACGAGGGCCCGCTGGAAACAACGACTGCAGAATATATGTGGGTAATCTGCCTCCTGATATTCGCACCAAAGACGTGGAGGATGTGTTTTACAAGTATGGGACGATACGAGACATTGACCTAAAAAACCGAAGAGGAGGCCCACCCTTTGCTTTTATTGAGTTTGAGGACCCAAGGTAAGCGGCGTTTAAGAATTAGCTCGCAGTTAGCAATTAGCTTTCTCCCTGGCCCACGCTATATTGCCTTTGTTTGCTATGCTACAACCTGACCCCATCTTAAGTGCATCGATACTAAATCACATTTTGCTCACATACTATGTTGCACTTGCTTGATTGAAGGTTTGCACTTTGAAACACTTAATGCGTGTTTTCAATTGTGCTATTTTACATGACGCTCACTGGTTTGTAGTTTGGAGCCACTTTTAGCTCTGCGCTGTGAAACGTTTTGGCTGTTAAGCTTAACGGCCATATGAAGCATAACGGACATAACTCTGTTTATTACTAATTTGCATTTACTACATTCAATGTGTTTCAGGGACGCTGACGATGCGGTGTATGGTCGCGACGGCTATGACTACGACGGATACAGACTGCGTGTGGAGTTTCCTCGCAGCGGCAGAGGCTCCAGAGGGGGTGGTGGAGGTGGGGGTTTTGGGGGTATCGGTGGAGGTGGTGCCCCGAGAGGCAGATACGGTCCTCCATCCCGGCGCTCTGAATACAGGGTCGTCGTGTCTGGTAAGCAAGCACCATTTAAGGAAGATTATCAAAGCATAGACCAAGTTCAATAATACTAACGAAAGAAACTCTGAGCATTGTGTATCTTCAATAGCGTATTTGTTACTTTCATGTATATAAAATTGGGCTCCAAATGTTGCCAAAAGTATCTGGTTGATAATATCTTCTGCCTCTAAGGAAATGCAATCTTTTTTATTCAGGGCTTCCACAGAGTGGCAGCTGGCAGGATCTGAAGGACCACATGCGTGAAGCAGGAGATGTGTGCTATGCTGATGTTTACAGAGATGGCACTGGAGTGGTAGAATTTGTGCGCAAAGAAGACATGACCTATGCTGTTCGAAAGCTGGACAACACCAAATTCCGCTCACACGAGGTATGTTCACTGATTTGATCGATTGTCATGGAAACAGTTTCTTTGCTGTTTTGGTGAGTACTTGGGGAAAATGCAACAAGTTTTCTGCTCTCTTGGCCCTGTTCAGTGATGGCATTTCCACAAGAGCTGGCAGTGTTGGCTTTTCAATGTCAAGTTCTCTTGTGTCTTGTGCCAGGGAGAGACTGCGTACATTCGTGTGAAACTAGATGGCCCTCGCAG
>KN485309.1:2055-17260 GCA_000787095.1 Periophthalmodon schlosseri | reverse complement strand
GCAGCAGAGGAAGCCGCAGCAGAAGCCGCAGTCGCAGCGCCAGCCGCAGTCGAAGCAATTCCCGAGGCCGCGGCAGAGGATCCCCCCGCTACTCGCCGCGTCACAGCCGCTCTCGTTCCCGTTCCTAAACCTACCAGTTTTTCCCCTCTTGGTGTTACACCCTCCTGTTTTTACCCTTTTTAATTTTTTACATTTTATGTCCCAGTGTTGTGGATGATCTTTGGTCTACAGCTATCTCCTCTTTCACCTTTTCTTTCCCTCTCAGTCTTTTTACTTTCACCCCCAGGTCTCCCCCTTTTTCTGTCTTCAGTTTTTTTGAACATGACAGTTTGTGCTGTTTGACTTCAAAAATGTTGAGTCAAAATAAGCTGCACTCAATGTTTTTGCAAGTGTTTGAAATTGAGTTTTTTATTTGAATGCCTCATTATTGGGGTGGGTCATGTTTGTGGGAAGCCCAGTGCTTAACTGTATTTTACCCTTGTGTCTTCCTTTAGACATCTGCAGAGAAGGATTAAAGTGATTTGGAATAAACCATTGTGGAGCACATTTCATTTGTATGGTCAGGATAGGACATCTAATTGAGGAGCAATCAGGTCAAAGCAATGGTACGCTTCATTCATAAATCAAATGCTTTAATAGGTTTGTTATCATGCATGTCATACTTACTGAAGCCATATGTGCTGTACTTGTTAAATATGATACTTGCTACTCTGGCCCTTGACAGAATAAGCAGTCGTAGAACAAGTGTGTTGTGATGTAAGTGTAACATCTTTGATGTCATAATATGTAATATCTGAACTTTTGTTCAAAGCTTTCCACTTTTGATCTGTTCTCAAATGTAAAATGTTCAATGTCAGTAAATAGTATATAGCTTTAGCTTTTAAGTGCGCAACATGGAAGCTTAGGGCCCACTATTCGCACCATTCTAACAGTCTGCCTCTGATTTTCTTCCTGGTATTTCAAGGTTTTGATTGGAGGAGCTCAGTGGATCCCAATCCTTGGAGCTGGATGAGTGGATCGATTAGGAAAGGGATAGGATGGAAGGGCAAGGATGGATGCACGGATCGGGATCAGTTTTCCAGGATTCAAATCAGTTGATTCAGAACAAAATAATGGATTCCCTGAACATTAGACCCATCTAAAAGTTTCAAAGATTAATGGCTTTATATTAGAAGAAAACGAAACAGAGGACCAGGAAGTTGGATCAAAGGATGGAGTCGTAGATGCCTGGTATGAAAATAATAAATTTGGGTTGTTTGGGAACTGGTTTATTTGGGACTAGTTTGTATCTTAATTTTGTTTGATCTTTTCTCAGCATTTTCAATAAAACTATTAAATATTATATTTGTCTCATTCTTGATTTAATATTATGAACATTTACATCTCTGCTCACTTAAAGGAATGTAATTTTTGTAATTTATAAAACGCATAAGTGTATATTTTCAAAGAACCAAATTAGCTACATTATATACGCAGCAGCAGCAACTACAAAGGTTGAGTTTCCCCTTTTTCCCAGTCGGTGGTGCACGCCGTGAATGATGCATTGTGGGATGAAATAAGATGCCGGCAGAGAGGAGCAGGAGAAAAGGCTTGAACCGCACCAGGAGGCTGCGGTTTAGCCAATAGCAGGGTTCAGCATGCAGCAGAGGGCGGGGAGCTATTTGAGCGCAGCAGAGACAACCTACATGCTTATTGTGTAAATCTTTTAAAAGCAATTACAGACAGCATTATCAAAGCTTCCCCGAGCAAGGCTGAAATTGCTTATTTTTGACTGAGGCGCACGGCAGTGTCCCCAATCAGGTGAGTGGGCGGATTAAGAAAAAGACGACACCAACTTGCATGGTTTGACACATTTGGCTTCGACTTCATCTTGTCTTGTAATACTCTAGTTTGTTGTCTTTTATGCAGTTAGTAGCTATCCGCGTTTAGTTTCGCATTAATATTAAATAAACAACGCATTTGTCATTGGATCAATACAGGGCTCATTCATAAAACGACATCGCCAGACGTTTTTCTAACACTGCTTTTATTGGAAAGTGATTTTGCCAGGTAATTTAACTCCACCTGTATCAACTTACGCTGCCAATCTATGTGCATTTCAGGTCGCGTCTCAACAGGGGCCTAAATTGCCTTGACTTTAAGACGTAATTGTCGCACAAAGGGACCACAGCCTACACAGGGCAGGCGCACAGATGGTCGCTCGAGTGCCGCTGTCAACCATTCGGCCTACACCCCCTCATCCCCTCCACGTGTAGTGTTAATTTTCAGTACTCTCTCTTGTCGTCACCAGCTCCCACCATCGTCTTCAACATGACTGACAGGAAAGCTGTGATCAAAAACGCTGACATGTCCGAAGACATGCAGCAGGACGCCGTGGACTGTGCCACCCAGGCCATGGAGAAGTACAACATAGAGAAGGACATTGCAGCGTACATCAAAAAGGTGAGACATATTACTGGCTATTTCAGATGGAAATGCAAATTCTACTGGCGCCTTTCTTGTATTCATTTTTAAAGTTCTCTATTTTTGGCATCAGTCTGTGGTGAGGACAGGCTGCAAAAATGTTTTGAAACCCCATGCTCACACTTAAAGCCTTCCCCTCTGAAATGTGGGAGATGCTGCTTAGTTCTCAAACAGGCAAATATTCTACATTGTTGTCATAACAGCCTAACTTTTCAAATTATGATCCAAAAAGACGGTACACATTAGGTCAATTTTTCCACATTAAAAAGAATTTAACATAACGTAAGATTTCAAAAAGACATTTATATATATATACATATATATCACATAATAATGTATCAATCATGCCACAAACCCTGTATAGTCCATGTGGTTAATTAGTTCAACAGACTGAGATACAAGCAAATTTTTATACTTTAACAGAGGGGAATTCTGTATCTCCTTCCAGACTGCATGTGCTCATAAATGTTGAGCACATTAGTGGGATGTCCAATGATCAGTGAGATCTCCAGTGAACTCTGTTAAATTTAAATGGCTAACCCACATGTTTTACATTTTGTTGCAGGAATTCGACAAGAAGTACAACCCAACATGGCACTGCATTGTCGGGAGAAACTTCGGCAGCTATGTGACTCACGAGACAAAGCATTTTATTTACTTTTACCTGGGCCAAGTGGCTATTTTGCTTTTCAAATCTGGGTGAGAGCTTTTGCAAGATGATGGAGTACCCATAATCAAAATGCACTGGTGGCTGATGTCTCTCATACACTGATAATGACATACCATAACAATGCAAACCAGCCGTGCGCAGTTGCATGGACTATACACTATTTAATATGTATGTTACAGTAAGTTTACTTTTCAATAGTTGCCATTTGAATGCAACTCAAGTAGTTTTGTTATTGCTGTTAAATTCTAAGTTGTGGAAACAATTATGGCCCTTGATTGTATAAAAAGGAGAGCATAGAATGTATAGGTGCATCTGCTTTCCTATATAAAATAAGCCCCAAGCCCTTTTCTTTTAGGTTAGATGGTGAAATTGTACTAATTGAACTAGTTAGAACATTCCATTCATCTTACCAATGCCAGGATTTTAGTGGACATGAAAAGAAGCTCCTTAATTGAGCAGACTGTTAATTTCACTATTTAGTTTAAACAAAAAAATTCAGTGCATGTGATTATGATAAGTTTTGGGCGGAAGAGTGGTAAGCTAGAAAAGCAATTAAGCACACCTGACATGAGGAGTGTGGCAGGCGCATTTAACCAATATCCATAGAGTCCTTTAAAACGTTTCACTGTGAAAACAAATGGCTCCTTCAGACCAATGCCTGTAATAAGACATAATATAAACTACAGTCCCCAGCTCAACAGTCTCAACCAAATGCATGTTTGGGCTTTGGTTTCATAGACATTTCAGTTCATGGATGTAATATTTATGTTTATATTAACTGTTATTTTTAGTGGTTGCTCTAAAATTATGGAAAAATATATTTTGATGAATGTGTCTTTCAATCTATCGTCTGATATAGCCTTAGTTGCATTAACTCAATGTTTTTTTGCAATGCCAATGTTGACTGCCAGACATAAAGTACAAAGGCCTTCTGAGATGAGATTGACAAATTGCTTGTAAGTGGACCTCAAGTCTTGTAAACTAATTTTGGGATCATTCTTTGTAATGTCAGTATTCATATTGGTTAACTGTACAATTTCTGGAGACTGGTTAAAGTATTCCTGAGTGTTGTGGGTGTAGTAGCTGAGTTATAGTTGGACCACCACACAGGGTAAAACATGGCTCTAGTTCTCCCCATAGTTAGTTGTGGATCTGTAGAACTGATCTGTTTTTGCGGGACGTCTTCCTGAAGTATTGTCGATTGTAAATGTTTTAGTATTTAGTTCCTCTGGCATGTATTTTGCTGTGTTTGTGTAGGAGCCGTTCAGATGCTGTTAAATTTGCACAAAATGTGTGCCTGTCATTGCTCTAAAATATAACTGGCTTGAGTACAATTGCACTTCATTAGAGTTATCCAGTAGGTTGCTACAGAACCAAAACCATAAACTCAATGAAATAAAAAACGAATACTTGTTGACTTATCTCAGCTTTGCCTTGTATTTATTAATAGTGTATGGTTATTCTTAGCTTGGTCTGTGAATTAAGTCCTCCATAAAGATCACAGAGTACCACTAAAGTAGACATATTAAAAGATTACTGACCAATACATATTTTATGGATACCGACAGACTGAGGCCAAAGTAACTGAAACAAGGTCCTTCAATGGTTCAGTGCTCTGTACTGACACTAGTCTAAATGTTATATAATTTTCTAACTGTAAATCCTGTGTTTGCTGGTTACCGACACTACCACAACTCTAGAAAAAAATATGCAAATCAGAAATGATTGGCTTCCTGCTGTTCTTTCAGTGCACACAAAAGCCGTGCGTCAGAGCCCTTCCAGTAATATTATACATCTTATTTTACCTCAATATACTTTGCTTGTATTATCGTCTGAAGGTTTTAACCCATCTCGCTACAGTGTGATCAAGATCATGGTCAGATGCACACAATATGAATGGTTATTATCTTTAAAACTGAATGTTAGTCCTAGTACTTTTCTATGACTATTCAAAATGTTTTGCTTTAGGAGATGAGCCTTTTTTATACACCACTGAATCATTATTTTATTTTTTATTTTTTATGTTGCAATCCTCTAATAACAAATGTCATCATCATCAAGCCACAGAAAATATCACAGTAAATAATAACATTGAAAGTACTTTATGGGACTGACACAATAACCCTATAGCAGGAGAATTCCAGTTGTAACTAATACATAGCTGAATGGAGCAGTGTAGTGCTTAGTTACTATCTATAATTTCTCATAGTAAAGTTATTTATTCAATACTTTGACAACAAAAGTTTCATACTACATAAAAAAAGAAAATTCCCACTAGTGCAAAGGATATGTATACAGGATAAATATTGAGCCCCAAAAAGTATTAAGGCTCTAATTTCTTGATCTAAGCCAATACAGTAATCAGTGTGAAAGACTTACTGACACCTTTCAAACACAAGATTTCTGTTTGAAGAACATTAGAACAGTTTTGGAAATGTCGATTTTCTGGCCAACACAATTTGAGCACAAAATCATAACTGGCTGCCGATCACTCTGATGCAGAGAAATCTCATTCAGTTTAAATCACCTCATCTTACGCCTGATCAAGGTATACAGCACCAAGGGCCAACGTTTTGCACTGTGCGTTAGTGAACAACCGGTAATTTGCAAATATTCATTTTGACTAAGCTAAAAATATTCAGTGAATGAAGGCCTCACTTCAGAATAACAAAGAGACCGATGACTCATGCTTAGGTGCTGGCAAAAAGGGGGACAGTGCTTTAATACATGATAAGCCTACAAATAGAATTGTTTACCCAATAGACCAAAGTTGCACAGCAATCTAATGTGGCCTTTGAAAATAAAAAGTGACAATATAAATATTAATATATTCCCTAAGACCGGACAAAAGAGAAGTACTTTGTGCTGTGGCAATGTGGTCTGGCCATTAAAGCCTACTCACAGCATTATAATAACAGTTCAAAAAGGTTAAAAGCAATTTCCCACTAAGCACTCGTAACCACTTAAAAAAACAGAAACAGCCTTCATTATATCCCACTGTACACTGGAGGCTTTCTCAAGAGAATCTGTACTTTGTCATTTCTTTAAGTCTTTGAAGAAAGTGTGGTACAGCTCCTGTCCAGGAATATTCATTAGTGAATCAATACACCACTCCTTTATTTCAAATATAAAAATAGAAAAAAATATATAAATAGAATGATACATGTAGTTTCTGGTGTTCTTACACTCTTGCACTTAATACATCCTTGACAATCTCAACATTTAGTCTACATTGAATGTTTGCAGTCTCACCTGAAGGGGATTGAAATAAAATACTTATGTAAGTGAATTCTCAAATCGCATATAGCAAAGCCATTCAAGCCTCTTTTCTATGTGTCATATCTGCAAGAACTTGATTCACAAATGTTCTGGATCTTTCAAATGAAGACCACTAGAGGGCGTTCTGTACACAAAAACAAACCGGTTTGAGCAGACACGTTACACTCACACAAATGTTTTGAGTGTAAGGGTGGTTGGATTTTTCATTCTCGGTATTTGTACACAATCCTTTAGCCTACATGTCTTACCTACAGTAGGTTTGTATTATATTATATATATATTTTGTCCTTGCATAGGGCAACCCAAGGCCTTTCCATGCATAAAAACATTTGGCTGTTTTGCTTTGGTGCACCCAAGAGCAGTTTGTTCTAATGGTTTCCCTTGAATAGATGGCTGGCGTGAAGCCTTGCTCTGCTATGCAGGAAGTCTAACGTTTTACCCCAGGTGTGGTATCACTCATATGCCATTAAGTTCATTAATGATGCATTGTGGACATTAGAAAGGGACATTTCCCTGGGACTGTTGGCTGAGCTGAGAAAACCGTATCAGTACATTAGGACACATAGATATGTATTTTACAATTTACTTATTTTTTATTTTTACATTTGTGATTATTCCAATTCATATACATTTAATGTGGATGTTTAATTTTAGATGGGAAATATGCATTTAAGAATATTACTGATGCAGACAAGTTTTGTTTAGCAAAGCACTTATTAGGCCAAAACACAATTTTTATTGATTTTGTTTGTGGACGTGTTTTGCTAATTTCAAATGTATTTATCCCTAAACTAGCAGAGCAAGTGTAGGTTTGGACCCTTTATAGGTTATGTCGATAAACAATTAAGCATACTGCTAATCCCTTGGCAGAGGTCACAGTCTTTGAGTGATGAGTTTTATGACTTTTATTTTTGTCTTCTTTAGCATGTGGCTAAATTGATACAGTGAAATCAGTGCTATCACACAGAATGGAAATGCAATTGAAATACTTGAAAGCCTTCCAGATATTCAAACACCTTTCATGATGACTAAGTGAGGAGCAGGTCAAAGATCAAGACCGCAGCCTTTCATGGGCCGCTTTACTTTATGGCCCTGTCTGCACAGCTTCTGGAGCATACATACTATTTTATTTATTCCCTATAGTCATCAGCATTATCTGTCTTCTTAAGAGGAAAAAAAGTATCATTTGTAAGTATAATCTTGTCTTGCTTGCATCAGTTGATGGTTCCCTGAAGACACCAATCCAGCCGCACTCAAACGGCCTTATCTGAGCCAAACCCTTTATGGACCATCACCTCATAATCCTCCGCCTTTACTGCCCTGCCCGAGTGCGGCTGTCAAGGATAAGGTAATCAGCTTATCATAAAGACTTTATTTATAAAACGTCAATGTAATGAGGTCAGTTTGGTTATTTGAAATTAAATGATCTTATTGTTTAAAATCCCAATTTATGATTTAATTATTTTATTTTAAGCATAACTCAAAATCTGTAAGCCATCTTTGTCATTTTGATATGAGCCTTACACTCATCACTACCTGAATGAGTAGCTGTGAGGAACAGGAAGAGTGTTTCGGTGCTTTCTTGCCTTATCTGAGATCATATCCCGGGACTAAAGGCATGTGATGTTGGGCAATAAGGCCATAAAACAGGTCAACTCTTTATGAGAAGGACTTCGGTGACTGGCTGCAGGGGAGCTACGGCACTGGCTCAGTGCGCAACACAAATATCCACTGTCACTAAAAATGAGTCATGTGTGTAACTGTGTAAATACATAAGGAAAAGAGAAAATGAAAAATTAAAAGAAAGGTATGGAAAATACTCAAGACAATTTATTTATGAAGTATAGATTTGACCACAAGGGGGCAGTGGAAGCTCTAAAAATGACCTTTTCTGACCCTTACCTGTTTCTACTACATCACCACTATTTGCTTAATTCCTTTACCTAGTTTTAATTCTGTTGACTGAGTATTGCCAGTGAGAGTTCATTATAAATGAAAAAGTGTGAGGTCGTTCAACTGCCTAGTTAGATTTACAAAGTTTTAAATGTCAGATGTGGCATATTTATTGTTTTTTTGGTGGGACATTATTTTCAGAAATGTATGTGGTCTAATAAATAACTGTTCTGTTTTTTGTTCAGTTATTTTGGCTAAAGCAACATCTCGACTAAATGATTATCATGAGGACTTTGGGTGCAGTGTGAAAACATCTGTACATTTTTAAATCATGGGGCAAAATGAAAAGAAAGGTGTCATAATATTGCTATCTTACATACTCTCATAATGCAACAAATTAGGGTAACCATTTAATGTTATCAAAAACTGGAATAAAAACCAGTACCATTCCCAATTGTCAGCTATAGCAAATGTTCACCAACACTGTGACACAGGAAGCAACTGGAGTAAATTTCAGGTGATCAAAACCATGCTAATCTGTCCACACCCCAAACATAAGTGGACTGTAATAGAGCCACAAACTATTTTACCATCTTTGCAGATTTGTTTGGATTCCTCTTTTACAGCTCTTTATGTGATAGTATAGTTTTATGGCGGGATAGCGCACACAGGTGAATGAGTCGTTTGGGAAGGTAATGTTCAGGTAAGGTGCGTGGTTTGTGCGCTCACCGAGGCTGTGGAGGGGTCGTGAGGGTCACTGGTTGGAGTAGTCACACAGGTATGGTACACTGATACTGCTGATCACCCCCGCGTCCCCCGTGTACAAACGCACTCTGCATGACTGAGCCCAGCCAAGAACTAATGGCCCACAATTGAGGTCCCGTTGTCCTCCAGAAAGCAGTCAGTGTGGCGTGACCCTCTGAAGCGATGCCTGCACACAAACACACGCCCGTTAAGTGTTTTAACATTGATTTAGCTTCATAGTGGCAATAGGCTCTGTGCACAGCAGAACACTAGCTAGCTCACTGTGTCTCAAAGCTAACAGTCACCTTTATTAAAATCAGAAAACATAAAATAAACAACCTATTAAAATTCGAATTAATTAAAATAAAGACAACCCAATTATTTTTATATGTAGCATAGTTACAGTTTGTGGTGGTGTTTTAATATTTATTATGCGTCAAAATTAGCATTAGCATTAGCATTGAGACACAAACTTCCCTCTTTCTAAACACAGAAGTGTCCTCCTCTGAAGTATTCATTTTATTTGTGTTTTTTAACATGTTGTCAGTGACATCCACCCGCAGCTCCCTGTGCACTGCCTTATCTTTAATTTTTTTTTTATTTCAGCGTGAATCTGCAAAAACTTCATAGAGATAAAATTGGACAGGAAGTAGTGACGCTAACAGTGAGGCTGCTGGGTGCTGTTCATGGATCTATTAAAATAACTGTGCTGTTGTGCACAGAGACTATAAGTGGGTTTCAGAATGATGAAAAGTTAGGACTGTTGCCATAGTAATTAACAATTCATAACAAAATAAATATATCTTTTGAACTGTCAACGTCCTCAAAAGGCAACATATGACAGAAAGCTGAAACCCATAAATAGGTTGTTTTCATGTGACATCACAACACTGTAGAGTCTTTACAGCTGGAGGACAGGTCAGAATTCTATGGTGCTGTTTGTCAGATTTGTTGGCTTATGGATAATATCTCTGTACTACTGGACCAATCCACATGACAGCACAAATACATTTTTTTTTCACGACAGCTTCAGAAAGTGGTATCATCAGTCAATCCTAAAGACATAATTGTTGTCATGTGAAACTCTAGCCATAGAATTAATATGCCAAGTTTGAGGACCCAATCTCTAACAAATAATCATAAGGTTCAACATTTGTGGATCAGTTTGGATATTTCTTTCAAAAACAATAATCGAGTTATATAGGCCCTTCATCTGAAATTATAACGTAATCAAAGGCTAGAACATGAACGCAACCTCTACAATTTATGTTGTGTACAAATTGATAAAGTTCCCCTTTCGATAACAAGTTTTTCAGACAATGATGGTGGGAAAGCAGCAAGGAAGAGGACCTGGTGTCAAAGGTCAAACTGATGTTTCAGTAAGGGACATTTTTTCCATGAGGATGCCTCCTGTGGTCGGGGTTAATGTGGTGTTAGAGGAACCGAGATGTGCGCATGAATTAATTTTAAGGATGAGCAGAGAAGCGTGGAGGTGCAGGGCCAGAGTCCACTGGTGCACAGGTGGGGGCCTCTCTGCGCAGGTTCGTTGACAGTGACTTTTGACAGTATGTCTCAGTGTTCAATTATTCACAGATTAAATGTAATAAGGTTTATTCTCCTGCCAAAGCGTGAGAGATGCAAGAGAAGTGTTGACAATGGATAAACTAGATGGTTATATCTTCTGCGTATTACTGGTTTTCAGAATCTTATAAAATACTCCAAGAAGTAAAATTACACAATAGAATAAAGTAAAAGCATAACTACTACTAAGTCTATTAGCCCCTACAACCACATCAACTAATTTACATAAGAACCCTCTAATGCAGTACAATTACTACTACTGTCACAGGTGATACAATGTTTTCTATCCCCACTCACATAAAAAAAAAAAAAAAAAAAAATGTTTTTCCACCAAAATGTTTCATATTTGTGTTGCTTTGTACTTACTAGATTATATGTTACTAGGGCTGAGCAATATGGCAAAAACACATTATTTTTTAATTTTTAATTTTTTAATTTTTTATTATTAAAAAAAGATAAATATTGGATTTTAATCCTTCTTTCAGGAACAACACTAATACACTAGACTGTTATTCAGTGCTATTTAATACAAACAGCTAACTTCAACCAACAGAGGACTGGTTGCAGACCTCAGATTAAAAAGTAGATCAGTGACCATTTAAAATATTTGGATTTTGATTAGATTAAAATTTGATTTATTGCACAGCCCTACCTAAAACCATAGAAATGTAACACACCAAATTGCAAATATACAAATTGGTGAATGTCTTTACATAATGGCCAGATACTGTAAGACCTTTTTCCATTGTGACAGTAGTGGTGATGGGTCAAACAAAAACACAATGATGGAAACTGTAGGTACTTTAAGCAATCACACGGGGACAAGACAAATGCCATGGTTGACTGAATGTGTGAAGTCCTTCCTGTTATAATAGATAACCAAGCTTTTACATTAGGTGGAAACGGGCCAGAATTGTAATATTCAAAATAAGCTAAATATATTCAAAAGAGTGCATATGCATAAATACTGAAGACACATCAAGCTGCAATGACAAAAACAAGCATTATTTTATTGTCTTATCATTTTATATTGCTCCCAATGCAATCAAATGTTAGCACAAGTACCGTTCAATGCTTGACTTGACAATGCTCCTTTTTAGCTCCTTCTAAGTAAAGCCACACCAACATCGATTGGTATATGAGCTAAAAGGAAATGTGCTGAATCCTTTCACAGTGGGTTACACATTAACTGTTGGGGAAAAAAACGAAATAAAAAGAGCTTATATACCTGGATGCAAGTAGGAGATAACCTGCTACTGCATCTGTCAGAGCAGGCAAATAAAACGCTGACAGAAAAAAAATAATCTTGACACTAAAGGTCATTGTTGCTACTGCTACATTTTTGTGTTAGCGGTGACTTTATCACCAACAGAAAGATGTAATGGCAATTTGATGCCCAGATTTTACCTAGATTTAAATTGTGTGTCATCTTTATAAGGAAATTTCTTTTTAAATTAAGCAACAAAAGGTTTCAAAAAGTAGTTCCTTTTCCAAATTCTTATCAAAGCTGAACCTATTTCAGAAATAAATGAAGGCCCTTAGATGAGAGGTGAAACATCTTCAACCTAAAATCTATTCTATTTTTTTTCTACTTAAAAAAAAGAGACCTTCATCAATGTATTCAAGTTATGGAAAGAAGGATGTAAAAATGTCAAAGAATGTGTTAAAAAAATAAAGAACTTCATGATACTACAACCTTCAGCAACACTTTATTCACGCTGCACTTATTGACATTTAACAAGCTGCTAATTTGCAACCACATGTATATGGTTAATTAGATGTTAATTAGTATTTATTCTGCATAACCTTATTCTGATGCTAATGAGACATTTACTAACACTTCCCTTAAGAAACTTAACTTAAGAAACTTAATACTGCTTATCAGTGTGATGTTAGGACACTTTTGTAATAAGCACTGTTAATAAGTAAAAATTACATTTGTTGTGGTAACTAGCCAAACTAACCACTTACATGTATGCAAATTAGCAGCTAGTTAGA
This sequence comes from Periophthalmodon schlosseri, assembly GCA_000787095.1. Lineage (NCBI taxonomy): Eukaryota > Metazoa > Chordata > Actinopteri > Gobiiformes > Gobiidae > Periophthalmodon > Periophthalmodon schlosseri. The sequence continues at coordinate 4,632 of KN485309.1, read as the reverse complement.
TGTTAACAAGTGTACCCTTAAATAAAGTGTTATCCAACTTTCACCACCAATTACACTAGTACTAAAGAACTACTAATACCAAGACTACTACTAATACTACAACCAGTGCAACCACCAATTCAAATTGACATATACATAAGTATGCATGTATTTATTTAAATTATTTAATGTTTTTCATTTCTTTAAATGTTCTTAATTATCAGTAAACTGCATTAGAAAGTGTAGTTTCTTTCTCCCTCCATGTTTTTTGCACTGTTACATATGCAGCTGTTATGAGTGTGGTGACAGTTGTGTTTGCTCTCGGTCAGTGTTCAGTGTTGCACCTCTCATGGCCCGGGCTAATGGCCTGGGTGCATACCTGTGCATTAAGCAGGCTGCTGTGAACCAGCCTTTAATTGCGGAGGAAGCCAGGCAGGTAATTACTTCTGAATCTCTAAAAGTGCAGACTGGAGAAAAGAAAAACACAGAGCAGTGAGGCATCTATACAAACATACATGTCACTTTTATCACTATAACTACTGAATTTACTGCAAATAATCAGAACAAGAATACATTATATATTTGTAATATTTTATCTCTCATAAAAAATATACATATCTAAAAGCTGTAAAAGGCTAATTAAATGCACTATGCAACTTTTCTGAGTCCGAGATGTTATTGCGTTGCCTAAAATGTTCCACAGTTTGCAATTAACCATCTCTATGAAGACAAACAGATGATACCACCAGGCCAAGTTACAAGTCTGGTCTGTGGACAGGTGGCCCCACTCACATGTTTTTAAAGGTATTTTTCAGCAATTAAAACACGTAATGTAATTGAAGTTTATTGCCATTCTGTAAAACATTCCAATTTGTAATATTCATCTGCCTATAAGTACAATGCAGCGTTCTTTCATTTTACTCCTCCCGTCGATGCTGCTTTTTTTTTTTTTTTTTAAATAGACCTCCTTTTAGCATGATCATAATTTACATATAGAATTTGTTTTATAGTCTTTTTATTCGCATCTACAATTTTAACTAAAATTCTGAATTTCATTCCTAGTTTAATTTTATTCAGAGCATGGACACAACTGCCTTGTAAGCCTAACTTCTTTGGTATAGGCTTAACCACTTTTCAAACTGTGCATTAGCATGTTCAATAAGTTAAATACTGGACAATGACATTCCAGTCTTATTTCCGTATACAGTATGATATAAAGGAAGAGCATTATCTTGCCATGGTTCGTCACTAGCTCATCCCATAGTAGTGTCCCTGTGGTGAACTGTACAGACACACAGGTGGTGCCTTTTGCCCAGCAGATTTATGAGGCTGCATCAGACACACCCTATACAGACCTGGCACAGTTTGTCTGAGGAAAACGGGGTCATATGATATGGATGATATGGATGATATGCTGGACAGAATTATCTTTAACAGGTAGTTAGACAAAGGTTAGAGAATTAGGGCATAGCCAATACTATTTGAGCAACAAAACAGTGATTACAATTGATTTGGAAATTTGAAATGGTTAGCAATAACTCTAGATGAAAAAAATCTTTGTGTCATATACATTTGGTTTGAGATCCCAACAACTTATTCTTGGTATTCTGAACTGTCTGGAACTTTTGGGTTTAATCAGTATTTAGCTACAGGTTATCTACAGCTTGTATTTTAGCTATTTTTACTAGAAAACCGTTTATAATAAACATTACTCAATTCACTCTTCAGCTTCCACTGAAATGCATTGTATAAACAGGAAGTTAAAAAAAAAACTTCTTCCTACCTTTCTCTGCTTTTTGCCCTACCGTTACTGTTCTCGATTGAACAAAACCAGGCTTATGTGCCCATTACCATAACTGCACAGCTATGCAAACCAAAGCTCTGGCATGGATCAATTGTGAATGTCAGGGCTATGCAAATGTAACTCTGCGTAATAAATAACTAGAGAATAATGTCAGTTCATGTGGATAAATATCCCCCAAAAATGAAATACATTTCCTGTCTTAATAGATGAGATTCTAGTAATGTGTCATTTAACATTTCATTTTATTATTTGGTACCACAATGAGGACCTTTATATTTTTAAGGGAACATATTGTGCAAAATCCAATAGAAGCTTACTCATAATTGTATATTGAGTGATCCATGCCTGTTTGTGTAGCCCTGTTTTGTCCTTTATAAATGCATGTTCAAAATATTCAGTCCCCTAACCCTGTTCCCACATACAACACTAACACTAAGTCGTGTTAATAAAAAAAACAAAAAACAAAACATTGGTTGTATTCATGGGTTGTTTTCACTACCAATACCAATTTCATTCATATATAAAATAAAAAACAAAATACCAGAAAAAAACTCAATCTGTATTCTTTAAAAAGCACATGTTTTGTTTTTGAGTGTGATGTCATAGAGACAGCAGGTATATCTCACCTTGTGCTTCAGACAAAGTGGCTGTGCTCAGATCCCTGAGTCAATATTGACCAGCAACTCGCAGGAGAGCAGCCACAGCAGCAGCTGGCCTGGACAACCCCTGCACACAGAAACATCAAATCATATCTTTTGACAACTGTAGTTTCTATCAACTCACTCTTATTTACC
>KN485308.1:4102-18754 GCA_000787095.1 Periophthalmodon schlosseri | reverse complement strand
TACATATATATACATACATACATATATGGTATAGTGTAGTATCTAAATCCCAGAAGTGAGGATGGAACAACAAACCATTCGGTGAGTGGGCAACTGTCTTTCTACCAGCTAAGCTAAATTTTTAAAGCCAAGTCTAAAGCTCTACCCATGATCTAAAACCCACGAGCGGTTTGTTCCCGATTCCCTACATTTATACTACCTTTTAGCAGTACACTTTCCCCACCTCTCCACTTGTATCTATAGCAGTGATGTGTGAATGTTCCAGTGGGTTGGCTGTGTTATGTGTGGGAGCTACATCGTCATACCATGCTGATCGAGAAGCTAAATTTGGATGGATGACTTCACACTTGGCTTTAACAATCATACCTTGCGTTGTTTACCAATTACCACATGCAGAGTGGAAGTTTTTGAATTATTTTTGTTGCTTCTTTGTGTGCGTCTAAACCCCTCTTGATACTTATAACAGCTTTTCCATGCTTTCCACTCTCTATCCACTATTTCCCTCCCTACTCAACATAATCCAGTGCTCCACACGGACACAGGGGAGGCAGCCCGTTCACTGGCCCATGTCGGTGTGTTGGTACCTGGCTGAACAGATAGAGCTCCTGGTCCAGAGGGGAGCTGATCTCTACCAGGCCGGCCGCACTGGGCTGGGGCTGGTTCAGGCTGACTGCCCGGATCCGGATGTTCCCCAGATCAGCGATGTACAGGGTCCCGTTGGGGGCTACGGCCAGAGAGGAGGGGGCTTTGAGGCGGGCATCACGGGCATAGCCTCCATCTCCTGTGGGATGAAAGAGATGGAGAGTCAGGTGGGAAAGGGTTAACATGTGAAAAGACACTTGACAGTTATAATCACTGAAAAAGCACTGTTGTGAAGTAGGAGTGAAGTAGCGAAATACATGTATCGAAAATCAGTGGGAAGAAGTACTTAATTTTGTTACTTAAGTAAAAGTACAGATACTGGAGCAAAAAAATAATCAAGTAAAAGTAAATATATCTCATGAATAAAATCTACTTAAGTAAAAGTACTTTTTAGTACTTTTAAAAATGTACTAAAGTAAAAAAAAAAAACAAAAAAAAAAACTGCGCATATTTTCAGCTTTAAATGTAATGATTTGAACAAAACAAAACAACTGAATCAGTTGGGTTTTTTGGGGGTTTTTTTTTAGCTGTTTTTATTTGTATATTTTTGTTTGCTCAAACTACAAATGTGTTAAAAATAACCCCTCAACCTTTTCAAGAGGTCTCAGACAAAAATAAAAAAAATACTTTTACTTTTTTTTACAGTTAAAAAAAAAATGGTGGAGTAGAAAGTACGGATTCCTTGTCTCAAATGTAGTGAAGTAAAAGTAAAACGTATCCACTTTAAAATCTAAATTAAGTAATTGAATTAAGTAAAGTACAGATCCCTAAAATGTTCACTTAAGTAGAGTACTTTACTACTTTTACTTTACATTCCACCACTGCTGAAAATACGTTTTCAGAATACAAATTTTGAGTAACTGTATTTAGTTACAGTTACTCTTTCATCCTGTGGTAATCAGAGTACAGTTAGATTACAGCTAAAATCAAAGAAATACATGCGGTACATTTAGGTTTTGAAAAAAAGAAAACACACATCTTGTAGAAAGTGCGTATGTGATTTTTCTTTCTCCAATTAGTGATAAATAAATGTAAACAAACACTGACCTACATGAAGCTGTTTTAATCTGCCATTAATAATATGCCATTTTAGACTATGCAACTCAAAGTATTCAATAGTCTTATACTGCTACTAGCCACAGCTGACTGACTGAAGCTAGGCTGTCAACGTGGCTTAAAGACACAACAGTGCCACTAGTATTTCCAGCGGCATCCCATTGACAAAAAATAAATAAAGATAAAATACAAATGAACATAACAGCATATGGACATAATAAAATACTAGTTTGAAATAAAACTTGAAAATTTGCTACAGCATCTGATTTACTGGGCAGTGATCCAAGTTTATTATGTCTATGTAAACATGTGGTTCATTTGTGATTCTGAATAAAATGATTAATAATGGGACTGTTTGTCGATTCATAATATGGCCATTCATTACAATTTTCTTTTTGATCTAACTGCAAAATATTGTGAAATGAAATTAAACACAATTTGGAAATTTGCCACTAAAGCAAACCTAACCCATTGTAATGCGATTTGTGAAAGGTCTTGTTGTGAGGATTTTCCAGTTATCAGTACGGCTCTGGACACGGGGGATCCCATAGTGTCCCATTGGAGTGGACGTGCCCACCTTGATAGACCCTGGGCCTTATCAGACAGCGGTCGCAGGTGAGTGAATTCGTTTGGGGGACACGTGCTCTCTTTGGGGATTACAGTGTACGGGGGGCTTTTAGATCCTGTCTGTGCCGGCCCAGTCCTGTGATGCTCTGGACTGACAGTGGGGCGGCAGTTTATCTCCTCCCAGTGTGCAACATTATAGTGTGTCCTTCAACGTGTGGCTATGCTTGTGTGTTGTGGACGGCGCCCTCTAGCTGCGCGCCAGTTCAAAGACTCAGTGTGTGTGTGTGTTTATGGGGAAAGCTTCTGAAGAGCGCAATCATCTGTTAACAGCAAGACGTGATTGAAAATATGCAAAGTACAGGCAAGAAATAGGCACGGTTACAGCCCATTGGCTTGTGGCGTGGCACAGACACTTCCCTCTGTCGCAAATGGGAAAAAAGAGTTGATTTTATGAGCAGAATTAAATGATAAAATCACATCCTCTGACACTTACAATGAAAGCCTGGCCTAAACTGTCAAAGGAACAGCTGCGGATGTTGTTTGGTCCTTTTGCTTCGTCTTTTATTACATTTCAGGTGCTCTGCGATGACACACCACGCGCTTCAAACTGGCGAGCGCGCTTTCTTCCGCCAGCTGTATTTTGAATGGATTTGGAAGGTTTCTGTAAAGCGGCTTTTTCATTTTTTATATTCGTTTTTTTTCTGAAATATAGCTGGAGGTTTTTGCAGGAAAGAAGGATCACAGTGCATACAAATATCAATATTCGGCCTCTGTATACAAATGCCTCACACAAAGCAATGTACTTTTTCTTCTTTAAGGCCATTCAACTTTTACATGGCGTACTATATTTCACATATATTTCATGTCATCATTTACTAGCACTATAGTTTTTCCCTTAGTGTGTGGAATTACAATGTGAACTTTAGCCTTTGGAAGCTAGAGACATACGAATGAACAATGGCAGTGAGTCAGCAAAGTTGGCAAATTTATGTGAAATTTGCAATAAGGCTATAACATTAATCAAACACATTTTTTTTTAAATAACTGCAAAGGCGGCTTAGGTGTGTCCTTTTCGATCAACTTATATCCTATCTACAACAGCGACTTTGTTTATATAAAACTTGTATATAAGACCTGCTGACTATGTTTAGACTCTACCAACATGTTCTAAAAGCATGTGATTTGATTAGTTTAGACTAGTAGAAAATAAATGAATAAATAAATTGGTCCCGAGAATCAATTGTCTCGGCTAAACCCCACATCCAACTATCATAAAATTTAAATAGTTGGTTTTGTCTCTTTAAAGAAGACATATTGTGCATTTGTCTATATAGTTAGAATCTATGATATCCATAGATTGTTATGTAATCATTTGAACATTGTAAATCGCAATATTGATCTGAAATGATTTAATAAAAGAAACAAGTCCGCTGACTTCCACATTCAAAAACTGCAGTGCCCAATGGGAACTGATGTCATTGTAAACGTCATGACAACAAAGAGCCGTGAAGTTGTCGTTACCTCCGATGAACAGCTACAGATCGCTAGCGGGTAGCAGATCTTTTTTTCATTTGCAACAAAATGGCGACATGACCCTGCTGAATCCTACGCATATCACCAACTAAGAAAATAAAATTGAAGAACAAAGTAAGTAGAAGGCAGTGGGTGTGTACCAGTTGCGGTGAAACGAGGGTTGATCGGAGCAATGACGCATTGAATACAGGAGTAAAGATTCAAACATGCATGAATCACTCTGAAAACAACTTCAAGAGGGTCAGTGACGAGGGGAAACAACAATAAAATGGTCAAAACCTTTAACACGTCCATTTTACATAATAGGTCTGCTTTAATATGACAGGCTAATATAGCATCAGTGTCACTAGATGGCGCTTTAAGCTATGTTCCTTTCCCCAAAATTAGCAACTTAGATCCAATTATCCACTTTAAATCCACAGGAAGTTAACGTTAAGATGATGTCACAGTGTTTTGAGATGCTATTGAGGAGTGCTCTTTTAAAACCAGGCCAAGTCCACTGATACAATCTGCTCTCTAATATGAGTGCGTTTACATGTTGCTCCCAATGTAATCCTATTAGTCATGATCTACTACACTCGCGTTGCATAATCCCACTCTCCCAGAACAATAAAACAAGGGCTGAGGAAGTGTGCCTCAAAATGTAAATCAACTCAGTGATACTTCAAAATATTCATACTATGTAATTACCCCTCTGAAGGGAAGTTTACATGTATCGGGTGAGTCAGTTTGGAATTGATATCAAAAACAAGTCATGTTTAAGTCTGACATTAGTAAATAAACAATACAAATGTGAAATAATACAGACGCATCTTTAGACACTATTACAGACTAAGAATATTGCTTTCAGGCTAATTCAAACGACATCTGGTTCACTTAAAGGTGCAATATGTAACTTTCCTGGTGTGGGGTTTGCCATCTGCTTGTCTCCATGGGGATGTTATTGCTTTGCCTGGAATTTTTCATAGTCTCACTTTAAACATGTCTATCTTGCATTTATTCAACTGCAGGTCTTTTTAATGCTGATAAAATACCATGGAAAACAAGCAGTCTTACTGTGAGCGGGGTCGCCTCTCCACAGATCTGATTTGTAACCTGTGACATCCCCTGTTTGTGTCTAGGGGTTACTGTGGACCATTCCAGGCAAAGAAATACCATTTCCATGCAGTACTCCTTTAAGTTTCACCTTAACAGTGGCATGATGCTGAGAAGTAGTGTTTGAGAGTTTTGTTATTTCTTCTTCTTCTGCTACATCTGATGAAATAAATAAAAAAATAAAATAAAAATCATGTGTTGTTGCAGTTATTACCATGAGCTTAAATGTCCACAGTATCTCCCATTTTCTACAATTTGAGGTGTTGACCCTTCACTACACGCTGCCATGAGAATGCACTAAACTGAATTTGGGAAAAAAAAACCAAAACAAAACTTGTTTGTAGCTACTAACACTGTACAAACCCAGCTGTGTTTATGTATGAGTGAGTCTGAGTGTTGTGTTCAATGACCCACCGGAGAAACAGTCGCAGTTGGGATCTATCTTGCAGTCGCAGTCAGTGGGGGCTCCGGAGATGACCGATATCTCTCCATTTGTGGACACCTGCGGAGATTTCATAAAAAAACAAATGTGTCAAACGGCTGCAGGACGCGGCGGGGCATCTGGCTGAAAAGGACAGTGCTGATATTCACAGAAAGCAGCGGTTGCTCTAATCTCTCACACGCAAAGATAATCACCAGCATTCATAAAACCTGAAGAGGATCGGACCCCGCTCCTTTTGAAGGGCCATGGAGCGAGTAATTTAAATCAGTGTGAACATATATAGATGTATAGATCTGATTTGATTCTCTGTGTGAGTACTGTGTTGATCATCATTTAACACTGTAATTTTAATGTCTTTTATGTAAGATGAAGCAACCAAACTAACTTCTAAAACATTAAAAAGAAAATAATAGTACCCCAAGTCAGTTGTATATGTTTTTTTGAGTACCACAAGATCTAAACCCAGACTCTATCAGGTCTAAATTAGGGCAAGTGGACTAAGGGAGTGTGACGTGACCCGTAGCGTTCAGCTCCTGTCAAATGAAGCTCATCGAGGCTAGTAGTTATAGAGCGAATTTGGAGCCGAATTCCATATTTGGCATTCCGACCGTGAGTATCATAGCAACCAAAGAGCCAATCCGGAGCGAGGCTGTTGAAGGTAACGCCCGCACCACTGGTTTAGCAGGGAGCAGGCACATAGCAAAGCTGTCGATCAAATCTGTTGCTAACACCTCAGGGAAAGAAGGTGCCTGATTTGTGTATTATTAATCTTTATATCTTGATTTACGGACACAATTGCGAAATAAAAATACCAGGGTCATGTAGAGCAAGTTAAAACCAACATTTGAATACCAAAATGACAAGACTGACAGCAGCAGAGAGAGGGGCAACAGTTTTTCAGTACAAAGGTAATTGGAGCCAGAGTCGATGGAGCCGGCAGTGCACACATGATCACTTCCGCAGCAGTTACAGAGAGAGGGGCGACCATTTTTCATTGTAAAGTGATTTGGAGCCAGAGATGATGGAGATGGAAGTGCGCCCATGATCACTTACTATTTAGAACGCAGCGGCTAGTGCGTTAGCTATGTCCATTTATATATACAGTCTATGGGGCTAAACCAGGTCTAAAATGAGACAAAGCCAGTTCAAAAACAAGACTAAATCATGGATAAGGTAGTTCTAAATGATTAACCCAAAATAGGAAAAAAACTGAGTAATAAAAATAGATTTATCGCTTAAAAAATAAATAGAACTAATAAAATAAACTAAAAAAAAAAAATAGTATTCAAACTGGTTAATGTACTACAGTTTGAGAAACACCAGTCTAAGGTATTTCTGCTGCAAAAAGGGTGAATGGAGATCAACACCTCTGTGGCAACTAATGACCATTAGACCAATCATTTTATTTAAAATCTCTTTCTGAAACTTTATAAACTGTTAAGTTATTACAGCATTTCACAGAATCTTGCATTTTAAACGTGCTTTTTGGACTGAAAAAGCGTAGTTAGCACGTAGCTGGTTAGCCTTTGCAATGCCTTTGACTTCTTAATATTTGAATTTTTAGTCTATGGGGAAAATTAATGGAAAAATTACTTCCTGAACCAGAGCAGACTTCGACGTGGGCGGGACTGTTGAGCTCCATTGCATTTGTTACACTGACTTCATACTTCACAACATTCAGTCAATATTTGATGCTAGTTTTGGACTAGTTAAGTTAAGTTTGTTGAGTTTAGTCATGAAATGGTGGCTACAGTATCTACAAGTAAACCAGAGATCTGTTTTTTCAAATACATTTTTTTCTTTAATCTCTTCTTATCGCTTGGATTTTAATTTGCATTTCAGACTAATCATACATTTTATCTACCATCTTTCAGAGACACATGCTCAATATGCAGATAACTTTGAAACTATATTTGCCTTATTGCATTAGAGATAGTGTGAATGCATTTATGAAAAACTAACTCGCTTTTCCATTAACCTTATGTCATCTTAACACATTTGAAACCCGTGCTCTGTTCTATATGAGCGGAGATCGTAATTGGTAGAAATATTCAGGAAGTGAAATGTTTGCTCTTGCTTTAACAGCTTGGAGGCATCATTTCAACAGCTATGACCAACGAAAACATGCGTACATCTATTTTGGGAAAGGAGTCATCTTAAAAGTTTGAAAGCCACTGTATAATTGATCTAGAGCAAATATTAAAAATAAACAAGCCCAGCATTACGTCTCATTTAGACAAAAAGTTTGCAAGTTTTTAAAGAGATTTTGAATTTGTTTTGCGGCATCTCAGAGGGACTCCATGTGTAACTGGAGAGACACTTTGAGAGAGACACTTTGAGAGAGCCACATGTGCTTTCTTAGTTCAGTGTAATGAGATAAACGCTGACAGAGGCATATATTATTCTTAATGCAACAATGAAAACAAATGGCCCCTATATATGATATGCAAGTATGGTTAAAGATAACTCTGATTAACGACCGTGGTTCTCAAACTGTGGTACTGACCCCATTTGTGATGCATGGTTGAGTCTCTTCTTTAAGTCCTAACAATATTATGGGATTGACTAAATGTTTAGGTAGCAGATGAATAAATACATTTAGACCATTCACTGTTGAGTCCAGGCCCATGTTACACTATTTTCCGATCTATGTTATAATGGGAGTATACTGGAGTTGTGTTTTGTTTCATTCACACATCTTTAACGCATAAACCCTGCAATTTAGGCTGGTTATAATGGGAGTATACTGGAGTTGTGTTTTGTTTCATTCACACATCTTTAACGCATAAACCCTGCATATTTAGGCTGAGTTCTTCTCTCAAACCAAAAATACTCATACAGGAAGTGCTCCACTGTGTTTTTAAACTCCATATACCTTCACTAGATTCATTTGGATCATTTCAGCCCGGGAATTGCCAATCTCTACTGAACTACCATTTGTAAACTACCACTACATGACATTACAAGGTGGAACAAAGCATTTTGAATAATTACTCAAACATGTGTGAATGAAACAAAACACGTCTCTGGGTATGTTTTACAGGAGGTAACAACATTAAACTCACAAGAGTCCATTTTGTGTAATATAGGACCTTTAAGTCTTAGATTAGTCTTCAGTTTAAATCCGGGTCATCTGATAGTCAACGTTTAGTCCAGGGTTAAGACATTAGTTCAGTTCTCAATAGTGCTTTTCACAGTTAAAAATAGATTATGACACCACATTGCAAAGCTGGTATGTCCTCCTCTGTCAACACAACCTCCTCGTTTCCTATTCTGACATTCTGTAAAATGAACTTGTTTTTGTACACAGTATCTGGTTTTACAGTGTTTAAATGCAGAATGCGTGCCATGTGCCGGTTTGTTTGTTCAAAGTTGTGACAGCATTTGTAAAGTGGGCTATTGCATGGGGCAGTCAAATCTCCCTTCCTATTTACAATTAATAACAATTCCTTAGAAGCCTCTCAAAGAGCTACACTGTTGTATCACTTATTCACTTCACACCTGGTGCAGCACTTCTGTAGCTACAGTTGCCCCATGGGTGGGCGGACGAAGAGGCTGACGAAGAGGCTGACGAAGAGGCTGACGAAGAGGCTGACGGAAGAGGCTACCAATCAGCGTCATCGCCCCCTCTGACCACCACCAATCAGTCACTCACACACAATGGTGGAAGGTAACAAAGTACAAGTAGTAAACTTTTTAGGTATCTGTATTTTACTTGAGCACATTTTACAGTGGATACTTTTTACTTTTACTTCACTACATTTGAGAGCAGTATCTGTACTTTCTACTCCATACATTTTTTTAACTGGACTGAAAAGTAAAAAGTCCTTTTCATATGATTTGTGGGGTTATTTTTACCATGTCTGTGGTAACATCCTGACTTAAGTTTTTGAGTTCAAGCTTCGGCTTTGAGCAAACAAAAATAAATACACAAAATTCATAAGAAAAATTAAGACATTGATTTGTATTGCTACTGCTGACCAAAATATGTATAATTTTTAACCAATATCACTACAAATTAACACTTGTGTGAAATACTTACTTTTTACTCCCTAAGTACATTTTTAAACAGGTACTTTAATATTTTTACTTAAGTAGATTTTTACTTGAGTAACTTTTTACCTTTGTATCTGTACTTTTACTTAAGTAACACAACTGAATATTTCATCCACCATTACATTCACACTAAGAAATGTTGGTAAAGTGTCTTGCCCAAAGAAACAACAACCAAGCTGGGATTGGTCACTACTGCCCACCCCTCTACTAAAATTGGTTTGCATTTTTAGGTTTATTTGTAGTTAATATGCTTTGCTTAACAGCAGTGCAATAAACACTGCCACATATATTAGCCCAACAATGAAAAATGGGCTCCATATTAGGCATGTAAAAACAAGCATGTTGTATCTCAGCCCTCCAATAGAAATTAATTACACCATACAATGATTTAGTGTAGTGGTTACTGTTGATATTGTGGCCAAATGTTCTGGGTTACGACATGGAACCGTGCCGGATTAGCAAGCACCGAACAACAGCTTTGGCTAAACACGTAAGAGTGTCCAAAGCACGTCTCTGCTTAATAGGGCTCGACTAGGAAAATCTGTCATCCATCTGCAATTTAGAGGCAAAAGCGCTGGCAATTTGTATGTGGGATAAAGCTAGTGACATTTACAGAGCCTTGAGATCAGCTGTCTACATTAGGGGTTTACTGAAAAACAACGCTGTCAACTTTATTTAATACTTACAACTTTTAAATACTGCTAAAAGTTGCTGATAGGAGTCTTGGTCTAGCCTTAAATAACTTTTAATTACTCGTCTGCGGCAGGAAGACTTGTAGGCCTAGTTTTGCTGTCGCCGCATTGCATCTTGGTCCCTAAAAACAAGTGGGACTTACCAAAATAAACGGGAGGCTTAGGTGTATTGTCTGGTTTTGTTTAAAAAGGTAAAACAAGAAACGTTTACCTCGGAATACCCCTGAACTGTCAGTGGTGGATGAAGTACTCAATTTTGTTACCTAAGTAAAAGTACAGATACCCTTGCAAAAGTAAAAGTATCACATGAAAAAATCTACTTAAGTAAAAATATTGAAGTGCCTGTTTAAAAATGTACTGTAAGAGCAAAAAGTAAAAGTATTTTGCAGAGATTTTTAGAACTGTTAAAGAATCAAATGTAGTGATTTTGATACATAATTTAGCAGACTTTGAGTGATTTCTTACCATTGTGAGTTTCATATGTGTTTTTTTTTTTTTTTTTTTCTGAATACATGGTTCTATGGATGAAGCAAGAACCTTGAAGTAGAAAATCTCATTATAAGAATACATTACAGTAAGTGTTAGGAAAAGTGGCCAATACAAGAACAAATAATTACTTTATGTCTCATTTTCCCATTGTAAAGAATTTCATGGTCAACTGTAGAGAACGAGATTTAAACCCTGAACTAAAGGATTCTTCTAGTATCAACTGACTTCAATGAAACAAATGAGAAGCATTGTCATAGCAAATAACAATTGAACACAGCATATTTTGAAGTATCAGAAGTTCTATATCATCCATAGCAGAAAGAGCAATGTGACTGAAACTCACAAATAACATGGGGTGTGTTCTCTAGTTTGGACCTGCTGATTTAAAGGTCCTATATTACGCAAGATGGACACTTGTGAGCTTTAAGCCATGTTAGAATGCTGTTACCTCATCAAAAACATATCTGGAGTTGAGTTTTGTTTCATTCACACGTTTGAGTAATTCTTGTTTATTAGTCTGTCTACATCTCCATAGCTCAAAATGCTCTGTTCCACCTTGTGATGTCATGTAGTGATAGTTTTCAAGTTAACAGCTCCTTTTACCTTCAGTTCAGTACAGATTGGCAATTTCAGAGCTGAAATCATCCACATGATTCTAGTGAAGGTGTATGGAGTTTAAAAACACAGTGGAACACTTCCTGCATGACCACATGACATCACAAGGTGGAACAGAGTGTTTTCTGTTTGAGAGAAGAACTTAGCCTAAATCTGCAGGAATTGTGTGTTAAACATGTGAATGAAACAAAACACAACTCCAGGTATATTTTTGATGAGGAAATGACATTATAACATAGATCAGAAAATAAGCCTAGTTAAGTCCTAATGTAGATCTAGTCCTGTTAGGTCTGGTCTAGCTCCGGTTTACTACATGTTTAGTCAGGGTTTAGTCTTTTGATTTATGAATGCATCCGAGTATGAAGTCCACATTTGAGTCCAAGAAAACAGGGCCATATCTTTTGGAAAAGAGACACATAAGCTAAATGTGGTTGTGCTTGTGAAATAACTAGGTCAATAATGTGCACTTAAATGTATTTTTCCTTGCTTTACAGTATCTTAAAATGCACCCCCTCCTCAGAGCAGTGGAGGGTATCTGTCTGTCTCTGCATGGGCTCGACATGCTGCTACTGCTGACCACAAAGAGACTATTGATTTTGTCCGGCGGCATAGTCCATGTGGCGCTGCAGCCCCAATGTTCTGAGCCTGATAGCATGCTGACAGCTAATGGCGCTAATGCACTTTTTGGTCCGAAACTGAAATAGACTTTTGGAAATGCTGGACTCAGAGTGCTGCTTCTTTGTAGTGTATGAAACCGTGAACACGCAACACATGCCTACCTCATTGTAACACCGCTAAAAACATAGACGTCTGTTGCCTAGTACCAGGGGAAGGTTTAACAAAAGCACTTGTAAAATGTTACACTGGTATTATTAAAATGAGAACAAAATGTGATATGAATAAAGTCACTGCAATACTTTTTTTTTTTTTTTTAATTTAATAGGTCATTTCCAGCCCAAGGTTTAGTTTAGTTTGGACTGCTCCCTAGTGCTCTTCCTCAGAGTGGGCACATGATGTTGCTGTGACATGTCCGGTCATCTGATTTAAACAAGTTTTGGTGCTGTCTTCCTACCCGTGGACGCAGGATGACAGCGCCATCTGCAGGCCGACTTTTTCAGGACAGTATTTTTTTCGCGTACTGAATGCCCTCCCTGTTATATGTTTTATTGCAAGACATGCAGGTTATTTTGTATATGACATTACATTTGTGCTCCGGTTCTGTTTTATCTTTTGGGTGGATGAGTAGTTGCTTGAGTTTTCACACTCTCACTCCACACACCTGGGATACTGTCCTGGAGAAGTCGGACTGAGATTGGCGCTGTCGTCCTGCCTCCACCGGTAGGAAGACAGCACCAAAGCCGTTTAAATCAGCTGACCGGACACGTCACAGCAACATCACGTGACCACTCTGAGGAAGAGCGCTAGTGAGCAGTCGAAAGTGTCAGGGATGAAAACAAACTAAACCTTGGTCTGGAAAAAGAATCTATTAAAATAAATGAACTGAAGACCAGATGAACCACACTGGACCACTATAATACATTATTTCAATCGAACAAGTGCTCAAGGTAACCAGGCTGCATTCACATTTGGTCTTGGTCTGATTCTGGTTTAGTCTTGATTTGAATTTGGTTTGGTCCTGTTCTAGTCCTGGTTTAGTTCCTGTTTAATTTGATGTAGTGTGTGTGCAAGCGCAAAGACACTGGATCTTTGTAGCCACATCTGCCCTGGGGCATACTGATAAAATTGTCCTTCAACGTACCCTCTATAAAAAACTAATCAAGCCAAATCGTACAATCTCTACACTGATAGCCACATCTGCCTTTGGGCATACTGAGAAAGTGTGGCTGCCACCTAAATGGTAAACGGGTCAGCTGGAATCACACCGCCAAACTGTGGAGGTCAATGGCTCTGACTACACTACCAATGATGTTTATGTCAAGCGTGAGAATCGAACCAACAACCTTTGGATCGTTGGAAAAACTCTCTACCAACTGAGCTTCTGTCGCCTCTAAACATAAAACCCAACCTGTCACAACTGAGGTCTGCAATGCTGGAAATCGACCTGCTTGTCTTATTGCTACCCGTAGTTTCATTTAATAGCCAAAATGGTACAGTAAGTGATGTTGTTTACCTGCTGGATGCGGTTGATGCGTCTCTCGTCCGTCTCTGCGATGTACAGCGTTCCCAGGTGGGACATGGCGATGGCTTTAGCCGCCTCCAGTGTGGCCCGGACCGCCGCCCTGCTCACAAGATGGTGGTCTATCCCCGGGACCTGACAGTGAATGGGACGTCCCGCTACGATTCGCACATGAAGACTCTCTGACACCTACAATGAGAGGTAAGAACAGAAACAAAACACAGCACTTATAAGAGCACTGTTATGTGTAAGGACATTGAATTTAAATACAACTTAACCTATTATAAATCAACTGAGATTATATGGCCAATAAAAGGTCTACTGCGTACACTTCAGGAGGAGCGAACACCACCTGCTTGTCTCCATGGAGATGTTATTGCATTGCCCAGAATGTTCCGCAGTATGGCATTAAATTCATCCATCTCCTCAGAGACAGGTGACAACAAAAGACCAAGTTACAAGTCAGATCTGTGGAAAGGCAACCCAGCTCACAGTAAGAATGAATCTTTTTTTCAAGTTATTTGTGAGCAATACCTCAAAATGAAATAAATGCTAAACTGATTTAATGCATTTTGTAGAACATTTCAGGCCTTGCAATTACATTTCCATGGAGACAGTCAGCGGTCACACCACCAGAAAAGTTTCACAGTGGGCCTTTAACGTAATATCCTATCGTTATATGTACTGTGTTTTTCCTCCTCCTTTGCCTATAATAATGAATGCAAAACACACATTAGCTTTGGATCAGGGCGTCTCTGTATAAACACACTAATTATTCTCTTACAGTTTAAGTTAAGCCTGCCTCATCTATTGACTCATTAAGTTTTTACAACACATATCTTAGCGTTGGCAAGCCGTTCATTTGAAAATCACGAGCGCAACCTGAGCGACGTTACAAAAGCAGCCTTATGCCAAAGCTGTTGATCACGTCTTATTCTTTTAACAAGCTTCTCTTTTATGTTTCTAGACAGACTTGAGTGTACCTCCACTGACAGCCCTGCAATTTATGTGAGATATTGTATTATTCATTGCTCTCTCTCACTGTTATGTGCTGCCAAAGTACAATAGCCTAAATGGAAAACGTTGTGGGAGAAATTTGACTGGCTTATGTGGAGTTTAGATTAGTTTCTTTTGAAGATCAAAGACAATGTAATGTAATGACTTTGATTAGGATAGTTGTTTTTAAGATGTGGATCTGTAAAGGTATTGTTAAAAGTGTATTTTCATATTTTTGTAAAACTTTCTAAAATTCAAATTAGTGTAGTGCTAGAGAAAAAAAAAATGGGATAAAAAAAAAAAAAAATATATATATATATATCTTCCTGTAC